>NMUG010006599.1:0-12500 GCA_002855965.1 Monotropa hypopitys | reverse complement strand
ATCAGCTTAACAAAGTGTCAGTGAGGAACAAATATCCACTTCCACGAATCGATGACCTGTTTTACCAATTGTATGGAGTGACTGTCCTTTCGAAGATTGATCTTAGATCAGGGTACCATCAGTTGAAAATTCGAGAGGAGGATGTACCTAAATCCACATTCCGGACACGGTATGGCCATTATGAATTTATGGTGATGCCTTTTGGCCTTACCAATGCTCCTGCAGTCTTCATAGACCTTATGAATAGGGTTTTCCAACCGTATTTGGATTCGTTTGTGGTGGTCTTTATCGACGATATATTGGTGTATTCTAAAAGAGAAGAAGATCATTTGCGACACTTGAGAATAGTGCTGCAAACTTTAAGGGAGAAGAGGTTATTCGAGAAGTTTGGTAAGTGCGAATTTTGTTTACAAGATGTGGTTTTCTTGGGCCACATTATATCCAAAGATGGGATTAGAGTTGACCCGAAAAAGGTGGAAGCGGTGGTGAGTTGGGAGAGGCCAACTAATGTGTTAGAGATACACAGTTTCCTTGGGCTAGCAAGCTATTATAGCCGGTTTATTCCTGGTTTTTCGGCTATTGCTTTACCCATGACAAAGCTGATTTGAAAAAATGTGAAATTTTTGTGGTCCTATGAATGTGAAGATAGTTTTTGCACCTTGAAGGAGAAGTTAGTTACGACACCAGTGTTGTCGGTCCTAGAGGGAACATACGACATGGTCATTTACACTGATGCTTCTTTGTGTGGATTAATATGCGTGTTGATGTAGAGGGGAAAAGTGATTAAGTACGCGTCTCGGCAGTTGAAGTCGAATGAGCTCAATTATTCAGTGTATGATCTTGAGTTGGCTGTAGTGGTTTGTGCCTTGAAGAAGTGGTATCATTATCTATATGGGATCACATGTGATATTTATTCTGACCACCAGAGTATCAAATATTTATTTACTCAGAAGGATCTCAACTTGTAGCAATGGAGATGGATGGAACTGATCAAAGACTATGATTGCTCTATTCATTATCATCCGGGCAAGGCCAATGTTGTGGCAGATGGCTTGAGTCACAAATCTGCAGGAAGTCTATCTTGCATCCGATGTGCTCGAGTGGAGAGTTTGTGTGAAGTGAATAAGATGAACGTTGCTTTTGAGGTGAGTCCTAACCATGCACTCTTGGCTCGATTTTCTGTCCATCTCACTTTTGTGGATCAAATTCGAGTAGGCAAAGACTCCGATGAATTTTTAGTGAAGAAGAAGCAGATGGTGACTGAGGACATTGATAGTGAGTTCAAAATCAATGGTGACGGAATGCTATTGTTTGGATCACGAATGTGTGTTCCAAATGATCCCGAGTTTTGAGAAAATTAATCCCTTATGGGATCCTTCGTCTCTTATGTATTTGGCAAATTCAATTTTTGTGTTGGCGTGTCCCTTTCGTGTTGGCGTGTCCCTTTCGTGTTAGCGTGTCCCTTTCGTGTCGGCGTGTCCACACCTTATCGAGAGTTTTCCCTTTTATTCTTTTGTGTGGCACGTGGTTTTTTTCTCAAGTTTGATGTCCCTTGGTTGTGAACTTTTCACATCTACCCTTAGTTAATTTCGGGGACGAAATTCTTTTAAGGTGGTTGAGGTGTCACGACTTGTATTTTCTAAATTATATTTCTGGAATTAAATTCGCCATTCTAATCAATTAATGGATTTTAGTAGGATTCCTTGGCTTGTATTGATGATTAGAATTGGGTGTTGGACTCATTCTCGGTTCATCCATATGGTTCGTAGTTGATTCAGAGTGTTTCAGGGAAGTTTCGGGAGAGTTTAACATAAAAATATCATCACAGGAGGAGTTTGCATCGGTACAAGGAAGGTCTGCACCGGTGCACATACTCACTGCATTTTTGGGACAAGTTTGCATTGGTGCAAGGAATAGTTGCACCAATGCACAAAACCTTCTGTTGGATTTTTAGCTAGTTTGCACCGATGCAGAGAGGAGTTGCACCGGTGCAAAGTGTCCAGAATTGGCTCATTAAGGGCAAATTTGGTATTTGGATTTGGAGGAGTATATAAAGGTCCCTTAGTTCGAACTTGGGCATTTTCCCCTTCAACCCTAAGAGCATCCCCCTCTCTCTACCTCCATTCAAGCTCTCTCTCCCTTCTCTCTAAAAGTTCACCCTCTTCCCAAGCTCGGATGGAGTCAATTTTTTGGAGAACATTGATCACCTCGCCGAGATCTCTCCATCTATGTGCATAGCTTCATGGGTTGTGAAGACACCCTCATCTAGGGTTCTCTCCATATTCCAGGCTTGAGGTAAATATGTTTCTATCTTGTGTTTGTGTGGTTGTGTTAGGCCACCTAAATGGTTTCCAAGATTAAAATCGAATGCTTTCTCAAAAACCCTTATTTTGAAATCATAAACTAATTGTGTTTGGTAAGTTGAAATTGATGACATTCTTGCATTGGTAATAAGGGTTCTTGGTGTGATTGAGGATGAGAGAGTGTCAATTTTGGGTCCCAGGACTTGTATTCGAATTTTCATGGAATTTGGTGAAATTTGGGGGTTTCGTCTTAGGAGTCCAATTCATGGTTGGATAAGGTAATTAAATCTCATTTAGGCCCTTGTGAGTGGCCTTGAATGTATGGATTGCAAGAAGGGTGATTGCTTAGGTGTCCTAGGTGACTAGGAACCTTGTGTGCACTTATGCACACTAGGTGTTTGGTGAAATGCCATAGTGAAGGGAATTGTGTATTGATGTGTGAACTCGTCACACTTAGTTTGGGAATTCGTCCCTACATTATAAGAGACCATAGATTGGGTTGGTTGGATGACTAGATATATGATATGTGTGTTGATGTGTGAATTCGTCATACCTAGGAATTCGTCCCCATGAAGTGAACTCGTCACTAGTGTTGGGAAATTCATTCCCTTGGATTGAATTCGTCAATCTCATCAATTCACCTATATTAAACAACCAACCAAATTATGTGATTGTGGATGTGTGGGAAGATGAGATCAATTCGTGATCTGCAGACCAATTCGTGGTCATTCGTGTGCGAGGTTGGTTCTTGAATTCGTTGAGACAACCCGAATCAATTCATGATTCCTTTGTGAGCTAGTCGATCCTTGAACTCATCAAGGTGACTATAAATCGATCCCTGGCTTAATGGTTTCTAATTGGTTTTCGAAACATAGTCCATGTTTGGGGTAGGCCTATCCTTGCTTATGGGACGATTCGAGACTCATGTGACTCTTTTCAAAATATGGTCCACGTTTGGGGTAGGCCGGTCCTTATTTAGTGAGGTAGTTCGAGACTCGTGTGACTTGTTTTCAAAGTTATGTTAAGCTGAGAATTGAAAAAACTAACCAAGCAAGAATAAATCAATTCACCAATGTGTATATATATCTATATATAGACAGAGACAAGAGAAGAATAGAGGGTGTTCAATGTGGTTCGGTAGATTGTGTGGGCATAAGCTAAGTCACAGAATTAGCTAGTGGATTCGATATAGTGTTTGGCTTGTGTGCGATAGTTGGTAGCGGTATCGCTAGGAATGAGTCTTATTCTCGAATATGCATTGCCTAGTGAGTTGTTGTAGTGGAGCCATATCATCATGGCATGTTCAAGATTGAGATCCTTAGTCTTTATGGCCTTTTGTTCTAATGTATGCTACTTAGTTATGTGGTTAAGGGGAATATGGTAAGTAGAGGTTATTGGGCTGTATTTTAGTGGTCTTGAACAAGATAGAATGGTTTGGGTATCTCTTGGTGAGCTTGTGTAGATGAGAGGCTTAGATAAGATTATGTGTCTTGGTTGGGAATTTGGTTTGATTGTGGTGATTGA
Source organism: Monotropa hypopitys (assembly GCA_002855965.1). Taxonomy (NCBI): domain Eukaryota; kingdom Viridiplantae; phylum Streptophyta; class Magnoliopsida; order Ericales; family Ericaceae; genus Monotropa; species Monotropa hypopitys. The sequence continues at coordinate 8,673 of NMUG010006599.1, read as the reverse complement.
GAATGTGTGAGTGATGGCATGCTTGGGATTGCATTGTAGGGATTCACACCACTTACATATATCATCATAATTGCATTTGCACTTGATAGATGCATATTTGCTGGGTCTTTATGAATCAACCTTTATTTTTTTGTTGTATGCAGGTTTGCATAGTTTGGTAACTTGTAGCTGGGAGTTTGCATTGTGGCTTGCTCCATCTTCATTTCTAGTGAGCATCATTCATTTATATTTTATTCAACTATCATTGTAAAAGGCTCTTTTTCCTTTACTTGTAGTTTGAGTTCCACTTCTATTGTAATGGTTTGTAAGTGTTTAATTCTCAAAGCAAGTTTCTCTAAAGGATTTGTAAATATGTGTATTTGACTATTCACGGCCCCTTGTAGTAAGTTTATACTCTTTATGATTTCATAAATTTTCTTTCTTTTATTCCTTTAAAAAAATAGTTTGAAAATCCGGGGCGTGACACCAACTTCTAGCATACAAATAATTAAAACAAATGAAATATTGTCTCATTCAACAAAAGCAAAAACAATTTGAAATGTGTGTCAAGTATCAGATTCACTCACTTGACCCTTTACAAATGTTGATGAGATTACTTCTTTGGCATATCCGTTGTGTCCGTAACAAATCCTGAAATAAAGTTTATAACACTTACTGGTATAACATGGATAATTGAACTAAAATTAATAACCGAGATTCACTTGAAACCTCACCACTCCTCTTTTATCCTTCTTCAATCTTTCTTGACTTCAGTTAGATTGCTAAGGTTAAGCCTTGACTGTTTTTACATAGGCTTAAGTTAAGTTTCAAATGACCACCTTAGTTTAACTCTTGAACTTTCGGAAATTCATTTTGGTTTTCCGAAAATTCAATGAGTTTAATACTTATTTTTCTGATAATTGAGGCTCCTTTTTCCTGAAATTCATGGCTCTACACATCGCTCAACAGGAACTGCAACCCACTCTTCTAGAAGAACAAGACACTTTTTTTCAAAAATTCCAACCTACTGGTTTCTAACTCACCTACTTACTCCCCCAATTTCTGGAAATCCAAACTCCCATTTCCAGTAATTTGAGCTGTAATATCTCACCTTTTATCCTTTACTCTACAACCCATTTCCCTCATTTCTTGATTTCCGGAAGTTTCCTCCTTTTTACCAGAAATTGGTCCTTAATTTTCCAAACTTCTGGCCATCTTCTTCCTCAATTACCTAATATTCTATAACCTAAAAAAAACAAATCATAATTCCATAGTTCTCGTTCTTCTTCTAACTCCCCCATGTTTATCAACAACTCACCTAGGGGCTTAACTTCTTTAACATGCAATTCTATTCCTTTAACATCCATCCAAAAATCTAGAAATCTAGGATTCTAGGAATGTTCCTCAAATCATTCACTTTAACCAATTAACTCCAAATTGGTTCTTTAAGATTCTAACACTCAAAGTTTTCATACTAAAATCCATCAGAAATTCAAAACTCTATAGAATTTTTTTCAATTATTGAATTCCAACAATCATCTCCAAATTTTAGGCTTATCAAGAGAATTAAACTATTAAATCCCCTATTAAAACCTAAAACTTAACAACCAATCTTATTTTAAGAATTTCTCAATAAACTTCTAAACCTAGTTTGGAAATGGTTTCCTTAGCAATTAATTTCAGAAATTTAGAAGTTCAACAATTTACCTCTTTAATTCCTTCAATTGACTTATTGAGATCCTTTGACATCCACTTTTTGCAATTTCTTCCCCCCTATCGAGTGTTTCTCCTTATCTCTCTCTTGTCTATCTCATTTCATTCCACTCAGAGCCAACTCCACTGATTGATGTCATTAATTAGTTATGTCATAGATTTGTATGTATCACAAATTTTATGTCATGTAGCCTTTTAATTCCGTATACCCCCAAAACTCATCCACCTCATAGTCCAAAGCCATTAATTACTAACTTACTGCATAACCCACTTGTCTTTTTCTTTACATTGGATTGATCTAACCCCTTACCATTTTATTATTTTACTCGCAACTTACCCTTCCCTTTTCTGGAAAACAGTCTCTTCTCTCCTTACTATTTTTTTCGAAAAATCAACACCTCCATTCTTCTGCATTTCCGGTAATGCAGTCTTCCTTGCCTCACCATTTTCTGAAAATGCACTTTTCTCTCTCCTTCTGTTTTACCAGAGTTCCCAACCTCTATTCCTTATATGTTTGCGGAAAAACAACCACATGGACATCTTTATTTTTCAAGAAATTCCCCCTCCCTTTTTCGGTAATTCATGTATAATTTTAGCTTAAATTCTCTTTATCCTCATTGGAAATTCCAGTATACTTCAACCTCAACTCCTCTGTTATTTCCCTCAATCTATTACCAATAAATGGATGGCTGCTCTAGCCATTTTCCAGAGGCTTACAACCTCTTGATCCAACTTGAGTTTGAAAAATTTCCTAACACATTTCCCATACTATCTTCCATTACGAACCCTTTTTGGTTTACTTAACACCATTACAATTCCTAAGGAATTTTAATCACCATAATTACCATCCAATACACATTATTTATTTATTTATAGATTTGCATTAAAAACAATACTCTCTAGGATGGGTATTACAATCCTCCCCACCTTAGAAAATTTCATCCTAAAAATTAGAAAGTATATGAATTGAAGAGATGTGGATATGTCGTTGCATGTGCTCCTCGATCTCCTAAATGGCTTCCTCTATTGAATGATTCTACCATAGCACTTTGACCATCAACATTTCTTTTGTTCGTAGTCTACGTACTGATCGATCCAATATTTTCACCAGCTCTTTAACATATGATAAATTTGGTTATATTTCAAGAGGCACATCTTGCAACACATGGGACTCGTCTGGCACATACTTCCTCAATATAAATATATGAAATACATTATGTAAACGAGCTAGCTCCATTGGTAAAGTTAATCAATACTCCACAGTTCCAACTCTATCCACAATTTCATATGGTCCTATATATCTCGAAGCCAATTTATTTTTTTTCCCAGAAACGAATCACCCCTTTCCAAAGACTCACCCTAATAAACACAAAGTCCCCAACATCAAACTCCAATGAACGTCTTCTTTTGTCGGCATAAATCTTCTATCTATCTTGGGATATTTTCAACCATTCCTTAATAAGTTAACCCCATCAGCTGTTTGTTGTACTATCTCTGGACCTAACAACTGATGTTCACCAACATTATTCTAACAAATCGATAATCTGCACTTACGACCATACAATGCTTTATACGGTGACATACCAATACTGCTTTGCTAAGTGTTATTGTATGCAAATTCTACCAATGTTAGACATTCATCCCAATTCCCACCAAAATCAAGTACACAAGCTCTCAACATATCCTCTAAAATCTGAATCGTACATTCAGACTATCCATCTATTTGTGGATGGAAGGCTATACTAAACTTAAGAAATGTTCCCAAAGCTTGTTGAAAGCTAACCCAAAATTGAGATGTAAACTTTGAATCTATATCACTGACAATCGACACTGGGATACAATTTCATCAATATAGATCCAAGAATATTTATCAACTATATATATAGTTTTCACTGGTAGAAAGTGGGATGATTTTGTTAATCGATCAACCACTACCCATACTGAATCATATCCCTTACAAGAACAATGTAATCCTATCACAAAATCTATAGTCATATAATCCCATTTCCATTATGGTATGTGAATATTTTGTAACAATCCAGCCGACCTATAATGTTCTACGTTAATTCGTTGACATGTCAAGCATTTTACCACAAACTCTACAATCTCTTTTTCCATCTCCGGCCACCAAAAATGCATTTTTAGATCTCTATACATCTTTGTGCTACCTAGGTGCAAAGCATAAGCAGAACTATGAGCTTCATCCAAAATATCCCATTTCAAAGTAGGATCATCAGGTACACACTTCCTTCTTTTAAATAATAACATACCATCACCTTGAATATCAAACTTAGATGTTTCTTTGTTAAGCACTTGTTGTCTAACCTTTTTAAAATTTGCATCCACTTTTCCCCCTCTCTAATATTATCCACAAATAATAATTGATAAAAATCTGGGCTAATAGAACATCATCATTCCTCATTTCAAAGTTTACTTCCATATGAGTCAAGTCTTTAAAAATATTAAGTTTAGAACACTACAAATAAGCTAATATCCCAATTTTTTCCGACTTAAAGCATCGGCTACCAAATTTTCTTTCCCCGAATGATAGTGAATGGTACATTCATAATCTTTGATCAATTTCATCCATTTACGCTATCTTAAGTTCAACTCTTTCTAAGTGAATAGATACTTGAGACTTTTATGATCAGTATAAATCTCACATGTCACACCATACAAATAATGTTGCCATAATTTTAAGCAAATATAACATCTGCAAGTTCCAAATCATGTGTAGGGTAATTACGTGCATGTGGCTTCAATTTCCTGGATGAAAACGCAATGACCTTACCACGATGCATAAGCACACAACCCCAAACCATGATAGAAGGCATCACTATAAATCACCATATCCTCGGTCCCCATAGGTATTGTCAAAATGGGTATGACACCAATCTACTTTTTAACTCTTTGAAACTACTTTCACAATCTGGTGACCATTCGAACTTAGTTTCCTTTCTTGTTAACTTTGTCAAGGTTAAAGCTATTGTCGAAATTTTTTGTATGAATCTTCTATAATGTCCCACCAACCCAAGAAAACTACATACCTTAGTCACATTCGTTGGCCTTTCCCAATTCACAATAGCCTCCACCTTATTAAGATCCATAGAAATCCCATCACAAGAAATCACATGACCCAAAAATGTAACTCTGTCAATTTAGAATTCACACTTGCTAATCTTTCTATATAACTGGTTTTCTCTTATAGTGCCCAAAACCAACCTCAAATAATCAGCATGCTCCTCCTTGATACGAGAATACACCAGTATATCATCAATGAATATAATCACAAAAATGTCCAAGTATGGTTTAAACACCCTATTCATTAAGTCCATAAACATTTCCGGTGCATTAGTAACCCCAAATGGCATGATTATGAATTCAAAGTGGCCATACCTCATACGAAAAGCATTTTTTGGAATATCACTTTATCTAACCTTGACTTGGTAATACACTGACCGCAAATCAATTTTAGAAAACACTACTGCCCCTTGCAATTGGTCAAACAAATCATCAATTATGGACAATGGATATTTGTTTCGTATGGTAACTTTGTTCAACTGTCGGTAGTCAATACACATTCTCAAAGTACTATCTTTATTTTTCACAAACAACACTGGTGCTCTCTACGGGGAAACACTTGGTCGGATAAAATCTTTATCAAGCCAGTCTTTCAACTAGATTTTAACTCTAACAATTTAGCTGGGGCCATTCGATAAGGTGATATGGATATAGGTTCGGTCCGTGGTATAATTCGATAGTGAACTCTACCTCCTGATTTGGTACTAGCCCTAGTAATTCATCAAGAAACACATCCTTAAATTCATTCACCACTAGGATTTCTGACAACTCTATCAGTTCTTTCTTGGTGCCAACAACATGAGCTAGGAAACCTTGACATCCATTCTTGAAAAGGTCTACGACTTTCAAGGTTGAAATTACATTTTTCAAATAATCCTTCCTTTCACCCCTAAATTTTGTCTCTTCCTCACTAGACACTCTAAGCACGACTTATTTACTGAAACAGTATATGGTGTCATGGTATTTGGTTAAGAAATACATTCCCAAAATGATATCAAAATCAAACATCACTACGGGTATACGATAAACCTCTAAGGATTTATCCCCAATGGTTAACTCACATTTAGGGAACATTGTTGTTATTATCACTATCTCCCCAATTGGTGTAAATATTACCAATTCACATTCCATATCTATACTGGACTAGCCCAAATGTTGGCTAAGCTATTCTATTATAAAGGAATGGATTGACCCTGCATCTATCAAAACTTTTCCATTAATGCAAAATACAAAAGTTATACCTATTACCACATATGGAATGGTTTCCACTTGTTGACGAGTCATAGCAAACACCCTCCCAGGAGTTGTAGAAGAACCCCAAGCCCTACCACCTCGTTCAACACTGCCACTCGATCCAGCTCCTATCCCTGGTGGCATATTACTGCCCACTGACCCTGTTGGAGATTGAGGCTTGATACAATTTTTAGCAATGCATCCCATTTTACCACAGTTGTAACAACGATACCCTTTCCCCCTTTCCGAACAATCAACAATATAATGACTGATCACACATCATTTGAAACATTTATATGGTGTTCCCATTGTCCCTACACCTAGCTTTCTTGAACTTTGTCCTGATTTACTTGACAGTCTTGACTTACTAGACCCCTTCTATGCTAGAAATTTTTAACTCCCTTATGTTCTTCCATTCTTGCTCACTTCAAATATACCTTTCTTAAACTGTTCTCTTCTTCTATACATTCCTTGCACATCTTCCATATTTGCCTTATCATGTCCACCTGATCATCATAGTTCCTCTCTCATAATGAGGTCAACCGGCTTGCCATATTATGCTCCAAAACAATCCTAAAATGTCTGCACTTCTTGGAATCATTATCTACCAACTCATGTGCACATCGGGACAGAGTTGCAAACTTGGCTTCATATTCCACCACAAACATCCTCTCTTGTTTGATACAAATAAAGGTAGCTTCTTGTTTATGCCTATAAGCTTCCGGACAATAACGATCATTGAAGATTTCCACAAATATGTCCCAGGTGATAACTCGGGGTCTCACTAGCTGAGCATATGGCAATGGTGCTGCGAGTAGCCTTTGTGTTGCCTCCCACCAAACCAATGCCTCACCTTTAAAGCTAAAGGTGGCCAAAGTTACTTTTTGTTCATCTGTCACACCAATAGTAGTCAACACCCTCTCAACACTTCTCAACCAATTTTCTGCCTCTACTGGGTTGGTTGTTCTCTCAAATTTGGTCGAGAATAATTTTTTGAACGTTTCCAACAAACTGGTCCCCGGTGTAGCTGTTGCTGCTTACTGTGTGTACCATCTCATGAAGGCAGTTCTCTCTTCTCTTTCTTGGGCTATCACAACTAAGATTCTATCTATGTTAGCCACAGGTGCTGGGGATGGTACCTCAGTAGGTGCAGCCTCCCTTTCCTGCCGTTGTACTGAACTCGTAGAGTCTTCTTCCTATTGAGCTACTTCATGCTCTGGCTCCATACTTTTCTTGTTACCACATAACAACAACAAACAAATATATTCTCAGTATACACATTCTTAATATAGAAAATTTCCTATCTTTACCACACATTAACTCATACACCTATGTCCACTACTTTGGCCAACACACTACTTCATGCTTCACAGCTCGACTCTAAACTCAATGCTTCCAAGAAATCATACATACCCATCTACTTGTCAAAACTTCTAACTAGAAGAAATGGTGATCAAGTGTTCTTCATGTTAGACCTCCAGTAGTCAACATGTACACACAATATTCTTGAATTACCGCCTCCCATAGCCTCACTCCTAGAGTCACTTTTAAAACCTAGGCTCTAATACCACTAAAGTGTCATGCCCCATATCGGACAATAAATATTAAATATAGATAATATTCAAGGTGGCATTGACTAAGCCTTTACACTTGACCTTAATCATGCTTAAGAATTTCATAACCAACAAAGCCATAAAATGAGTCTACTTCATTAATTATTTACATAAAGAAGGCACATCTAGCAGGTTCTCTTATATACATTTCAATCCAACTATATATTCCTTAATTCACATGTCAAGATCTTTTATTTAAGTTACACAACTGAAAATAAAAAAACTTCACCTTGGAACTATAACTTTTTGGCCAGTAGTGAATACCCTATACCTGTCAAAATACTAGAATTGAAAGAAGGATCTTAGGAGTGAGTAAGATACATAGTATAAAGGTGAAATGGCATCATAATAGAATATAAGTTGCATAAAATAGCAGCCATATAAATGGAATCTAAATATAACATCAATAAGTTCCTTATGCCATTACACAATGTTGTCTCAACACATTCCACCCTTTTTTTTATTTCATGATTTAGTAATGTAATGCATGAAAATGCACCAGCGCAAAGATGACAAAGGCCTTTTTTGTAACACGATAAATTTATGCCAAATGTGCTACTTGGTACCAACACCACATAATAATACAAGCGTGAAGCTTAATGCAAATGGTTGCAATGTATGGAATTTTGTTTTGATGCCTTCACCACTCTCTCCACTTAACCATATCATGTATAGAGTGTTAGGATTTTTAACATGTTGGCTATTTTCCGGGGATTTTAGCATGTTATTAGGCTAATTGTATTTTAGATTTAAATTACAAAACCATCCATAGTCGTTAGTTTTTGAGGATAATTCTTGGTTCAGGATAGTGGTAGGCTAGTTCTCCACTTTTCGATCTCGGATGTTGATTCGACTCGTCGTGCTTGCTGAGATCATGGCTTCCGATAGTAATGCTCACTGGTATGGTATTACATTCATTGCATTTTTAGTTCTCGCATTGTTAAAACATTTTTTTGGTCCTTGGCATTCTTTTCATTTCCAATTAATTAAGTCCCATTTTTAAATATATATATATATATTTATATATATTTCCTAAAATAATTTTTTTGTTTTT
>NMUG010006598.1:0-12501 GCA_002855965.1 Monotropa hypopitys | reverse complement strand
CTAAATCGGCATACTTGCCTACTTTGGCAAGACTGGTTTGGAATATTAGTTTAAAGAAATTTTCTCTAATGTTCCGTAAATCGGCATACTTGCCTACTTTGGCAAGACCAATTTGGAATGTTAGTTTAAAGAAATTTTCTCTGATATTTCGTAAATCGGCATGCTTGACTACTTTGGCAAGACCAGTTTGGAATGTTAGAAATTCCATTCGACATTCCCTAAATTGGCATACTTGCCTACTTTGGCAAGACCAGTTTGGAATGTTAGTGTAAAGAAATTCCCTTTGACATTTCCTAAATCGACATACTTGCCTACTTTGGCAAGACCAGTTCGGAAGGTTAGTTTAAAAAAGATTTCTCTGATATTTCTAAAATTGGCATACTTGCCTACTTTGGCAAAACCAGTTTGGAATTTTAGTCTAAGAAATATACTCTCACAATTCTTAAATTGAAATGTTGACTTATTCTGACAGTATCAGTTTGAAACGTTGGTCTAAATTTTTCAGACAGTTCTCAAAACGACATATTTGCCTACTTTGGCAAGACCAGTTTGGAATTCTAATCTAAGAAATTTTCCTCTAACAGTTTTAAATTGAAATGTTTGCTTATACCAGCAAGATCAGTTTGGAATGATGGCCTAAAATTGTTTTTGGATAGTTCCTAAAATGGCATATTTGTCTACTTTGGCAAGACCAGTTTAGAATTGATCAAACTACATTTGGTCTGATTTCTTTCAAAGGATATGTAGGCAGCCTCAGGGCACGACCATCATAAAAATTCAAAATTCTAGAAATATCTATGTTCGTATGCGTATATCTTTGTTGTCACAGGTATATCCAGCAGAAGATATTCTATCTCTCCAGCTTTAGGAATATTCAAACAACGATATCTTATCGCAGTACAACAAATCAAATCACAAAAACTGGTCTGATTCAGTCAAATACAAGATGACATCAAGTATTCTGAGAAGAAAATATCCAAAACAGCTCAAACTGCGATCCGTCGGTCCGAACCGCGACTTCGACGAGCCAGATCCGCGTCATCGGCAACTCCAAAAAATTTTCTGATTCCGCCAACAGATGTCAAATCCCTCTGAGGAGTCAGGAAAAATCAGAAACATATAAGCCGTGAGTCAAAATTTCATGCATAAATTAGTCTTTGTCTACCATTGCTACGCAACGTACACAAAGAGGGGCAGATGTTGATACCCAAATTTTGGCTCAGCCCCTACAAGTTCAGAAATCAGCAAAACGGCCTTCGCCGGTGCCTGTATGCATATCCGGAATGTTCTGACCTCTTGCGAACAGCCCTGACGTCAGTCAAAAATCTTGAAATGATGAACCCACAACGGTAAAGTATTAAGGAACACTTACTCGTCTCAGAATTTCATTCCGATGCACCAATCGAGACAAATTTCAAACGGACAGCACAGAAACCGCATCCGAACAGGCAAACAGGTCGGCACAAGCAGAATCATGCACGAACGTCCGAAAGTCTTCTTCTGAGGAGAATATCAAACACAAGCACATTACCGAGAAGCTCTCGTTTTTTAAACTCCAAATACCACAATGATAAGTGGTAGGAAAAATCAAGAACAAGAATAAATAAAGAAAAAATGGAGGAAGATTGACATATAAAAATAATAAGGTTTAAATCTTCTTCCTCTCCAAAAATATAGAACTTGGACTTTTGTGTCTCTCTATATTGGTGGAAATCTTCAATACTTGTGATTTGAATGATTTTTGAAGTGTATTGAATGAAAATACCCATAGTCTCCATATACAGGCTTCAAAATCGGAGTTTATGAAGCAACCCCAACTTAGAAAACCCTAATTTGCACATTTTGTCGCAGCCAAATTTTCTTGAGCGAAACTGGGCTTGCTCGAGCAAAAACCCAGTTGCTCGAGTCACTCTGAGGTCACTCGACTCCAATAAGTTCCCCGTTGGTTGTTGTTTGCTTCCAGACTTATCTCGAACTTGTTTGAGCGAAAATAAGTCCCCGACACCTTGAATATTGGCTTTTAAGCTCCCTTTTGAATGTTTTGGACTCCCGAACCTATACCAAAACAATCAAACGAGTTTAAGAAAGGCTTATAAGATAATATGAAAAGAAGTAAAGCAATTATGGAATTAAATAGCTTAAAATGAATTATTACAATAATAAATTGCAAGCCCCACAAACTAATATATATGTCCCGGAAAATAGTTCGTGGGCTTGCGATTTATTATTCGGGGATAAAAATATTTAAAATAAATGAAGGACAAGACATATAAGCGAAGCATAGAGGAATAGAACGTAAGAGATGATAAGCATACAAGACGCTTATGCTAAAACCAAGTGTCCTGCATGTTATTTAGTTCCTTATCATTTTTTTAATCTTTGATTTTGTCTTTTGTTTGTTTACCACTTTGTTCCGCTATTTGTTTTCCATAATTCTAATTTTCTTCCCCATTTTGACCGGAAAAAATAAAGTGATAATAAGCATAAGATCGAAAATAGTATACATGTGATAATACTGAAGACAAAGATCTTAATAAAAACATGGTGAAAGCATAGAACAAAAGTTAAACAAAAGTTTTAATAAAAAATTTCAAAAAAATGTAACTTTCCTTTGTAATCAAGAAAGGATAAAGGAAAAAGAATGACTCCCCTAAATTTATGTATATATTCAATGCACTATAATATGATGAAGCATTCAAGCAGAAGGCCAAAGAGAAGAGAAAGCACAAAGATTGTCAATCAATACAGTCATATATTATAGGGAAACTCTATGAATTTCAAGCTTGATTTAAAACATGCACATATGAATCAACACGTATGCTAATTTTTCTTACGAGAGAATTAACAATATACATAATAAAAAGTAATCTCGCGATCAAACTATCAAAGTGTTAGCAGTAAACTCGTACAAAAGGAACAAGTGTGTTCAACAAGGTCACAGCTCAATTAAATCAGCTCACAAGGGAAATGGCCTAACTAACTAAGTCAATACAATGAAGTCAAATGAGTAATGGTTTGGATCCAAAGACTTAAGCACAAACCTCATTTTTATTTTTTAGATGAGGTCATTAACTTACACCTAGCACTTTGGCAAAGGATTATGCATCAATTACCCTAAGATGATTGCTTGGCAAAAATCTAATTGTGCAAAATATATCCAGTTTGAAAAAAGGAAGATCAATTAAGATGTGGATTGAATCACCCAAGCGTAAGCAATTCAATCCTGGAATTTTCATCCAATCATAATAACTGGTAAGAACCAGGAAATTTCTCCACAGGAATCATGGGTTAGATCTGAATTAGATTCAAATTAGTGCTTATTAAGGATGGAAGGTGAAGTGTTGATGGTGTGCATGGGTTTGTTTTAAAAGTGCGGAATGAAATTGAATAAGAAATTAACAAGTGAACTAAATCAAGATATATTAAATGGAATCTAATCCTTGGATATCATTGTAATCAAAAAATCAATTCCTCTCTCTCTCTCTCAAACTTTGATACACAGAAGACAATCTCCTAACATCATATTGAATTTTGGAATATTGAACTGTGAAATGAATCGCACAGAGAGAAATCACCTAACATTAGATTAACTCTTGAAAAATATGATCCTGAAATCCAAAAAACACTTAGAAATAGATACTTCAATGAAATAGATTCTGATGATCAATTTCATTCAAACAAGACCAAATTATAATCTAAGAACTATGAATGCCAATCCTTAGACTATCAATACATAATCAAAGATATAGTCACCTCAAGTTTGAGTCCGAATTTACAGATCATAACATTCCATCTCAATCAATGAAAATCAAAATAGAATGAGAGAATGAGAAACTAGATCCTCTAATTCCATCAAATCCCTCATTTTAGATTCCTCTGGAATTAACTATCCATGGATCTACTGAGTTACGAGTTAATTGGAATTAGAAATCATCGGAAGAATTGAAGTAAAACAATCAAAATGAATGCAATTGATAAACTGACTAAAAATGGAAACACAATGGAATTAAACTACAGCAAGTGAAATGAAATTCTATTCTACTCCTATCTACTGCCTAATTATTAATCAAAAAGCTTCCCCATTTGCCCACAATTGCCTTTATTTATAGAGGTTTCAAAGCTTTTAGAAGTATTCCCCTAGAAGTTGGAGGGGATTTCTATTAAGGACCTGCACATAAATTGCAACAGATCACCTGGAACATATGGTTTCTGGGTCACATTTTTAGCACGAAGGACCACCTCTGCCATACTTGATTTTTCGGTAGATGAAAGTTCCTTTACCAAAAATTGGACCCCTGTAGCTTTGCTCTAAGTTCATCCCTCAGAGATGGTTTTCCAAAAAATGGCTTGGCTGGATCATGCTTTTGATTTCCTTCTTTACCGTAATTGCAGTTTGGCTCCTCTTGTGTTCTTCTGGGGAAACTAAATTGGTCTTTCTTGTGCTTTTCCAGAAGTACACCTGGTTCATTGCATCAATCTTTTCTAGAAATTCCTGACTGTTTGTGATTTTCTCTCTTTTTCCGGAACTATATCTTGGTTTACCGGAAATATAACTGCAATTCCTTTGTTCTTAACAACCTCCATCTTTCTTTGCAATTTTCCTTCAACCTTCTTGACCAAATTGCCCTGCAACAACACTTTCATTCCAAAGACTACAAGCCTATGCAAATTGCTTGTTTTATCACTAAGACACACAATTAGGCTATGTTTAGAACCGCTTCCGTTTTTTGTTTTTTGTTTTTTGTTTTTTTTTTGAAAATAGAAAATAGAAAATAGAAACTCATTTTTCTACTTTCATTTTTTTTGAAAACAGAAAACAGAACACGAATGGCTTGAAATATAATTTATATAGAATTGACAAAAAATAAATTTAAAGGTCGATGTATAATAATTTGAAGGTAAAAGTAGATAACCAAATAAACTTTTACTTTCTAATTTTTGAAAAAAACTGAAAATAAAAACAAAAAATAGAAAACCAAAGTAGTTCCAAACAAGGCCTTAGATGTTCACATGAAGATCATATTAATCACAAGCTTTTAACAATGAAAATCACACAAAAGTTAGGGAAAGGATGGAAATGATTTGCACATTTGAGTTACAACTACTCCCTCAACTTAGACTTTGCTAGTCCCTAGCAAACAAGGAGTTTATGCCAAATTTCAATCAACATAAGTTTTCAATTTCAAACACAAGTAAGAAAATGTCCATGTTTCAAAGCAAAGTTTTCCATACTATCATGAAATGACCAAATAATAGAAATAAGACACAAGATAATTCCGCTTTTGTAGTTGATAAGGCGACGGAGTTTTGTTTTTTGCTATTCCAAGAGACTAACGAGTGTCCAAGGAATTAACAAGTCCCAATTATACTTTTTCTATCAATTTTGCATCCACCGAAATCCGAATCCGAAAATCTAATTAAATCAAAAAAAAATTCTTTTGGATAAAATAGTCCTAAGTTAATAGAACCTAATAAATATTTAAAAATTCTTTTGACGTCACATAAGTGAGATTCTCTAGGGTTCGATTGGAAACGAGCACATAGACCTACACTAAAGGATATGTTGGGTCTACTACCAATACCGTAGGAGACCAATCACCCAAGGGAGAAGCCTCACCACCATCACGGGGCAGATGAGAGGCACCGGAACCGATCCCCGGCCACAGACGATGGTGTAAGGGAGCATCGATGCCACCGAAGAAACCACCATGCCGACCGTCCCGTTGGGCAAGCCTATCATGCCGTTGATGCTCGCCTAGAGCAACTCATTCTCTCCCTTCTCCCGTGCCATTGATTCGTCCACCTTCCCTTCCGACTTTGGTCTGCCAAAGTTTACGAGGTATGATCCGAAGACTGACGCCTACACCCACCTCATCTACTTCCGACATATCATGGCGCTCTATTTCTCGAGTGATGCTGTGCTATGCAAGGTTTTCCCAATGAGCCTTGGCACCTAGGGCTCACTCTGGTTCAACAAGCTCCCACCCCAGTCCATCCGGAGCTTCAGGGATCTGGAACAGGCCTTCCTAGCTCGCTTCATCACCAGCGGCAAGGCAGAGAAGGAGGTTGATTCTCTAATCAGCCTCAGAAAGCGTCCATAGGAGATGCTCCGGCAATATGTCGATTGCTACTGAGAGCTATACAACGACATCCAAGACTGCGACCAAGGGATCGCCACCTCCTCCTTCAAGTTGGGCTTAGAATCTGAGAGTCCCATGCTCCGGGAGCTTATGCTCCATCCCGTGGAGAACATGGATGATCTCATGCAGATGATAGACAAATTCTGCCAACTAGAGAATCTCTTAGCCAAGCGTGCTTTTGTCCGACCCCCTCAAGCCAAGCCTGCCCCCGCCCAACACAACCGATGGCAGGTCAATATTATAAAGACAGGAGAAAGGAGGGCGTTGAAACCAGAGGATTATGTGGCAGAGACGACTGTCTTCACAGAACCCATCTACATTGTTCTCTGGCAGATCAGGAATGAGCCCTTCTTCAGGGAGACGGACCACAAGATCGGGGAGGGACATCTCAACGGAAAGGCCTTCTGCTCGTACCATAGGGAGAAGGGCCACTACACAACGTCATGCCTCCCCTTCAAAACTTACATGGAGCACCTGGTCCGACAGGGTCACCTTGACAAATGGATCGACCGACGTAGGACTCCGGCGGCCAGACCAAACCTTGTCCAGGCCGATGAGAATGTCCCCGTCATCCCATAAACCGCCCTTTACTTCAAAGAGCTTCCTGCCGACTGGTTTGTCTAAATCCAATTTTTGTAACTCTTCTTTTTCGGCAATCAATGAATTATACTTCTGCATATTTCTATCTGCTTTGGGCCTTTCATTTCTATCTCAAGTACCCACACCATGGCTCCGGCAAACGCAAGCTTCGGGCTTAGTTATAACCTGCCGAGCCGCTGCACTCAAGACCGACCAGCTGGCTTAACCTGGTCGCTGCGATAAAGATATGGCTCCGGTAGGCGCAAGCTTCAGGCTTGGTTATAACCGACCGGGCCGCTGCACTCAAGACCGACCGTCTGGCTTAGCCGGGTCACTGCGATAAAGACTATGGCTCCGGCAGGCGCAAGCTTCGGGCTTGGTTATAACCTGTCGCCCACCCCATGGCTGTGGATTTGACGTCCATCCATCCCTATGGCTCCGGTAGGTGCAAGCTTCAGACATGGTTATAATCTGCCGTCCATCTTGTGGCTCCGGTAAGTGCAAGCTTCGGGCTTGGTTATAACCTTTCGTCCACCCCATGGCTCTAGATTTGAAGTCCATCCATCCCTATGGCTCCGGTAGGCGCAAGCTTCGGGCTTGGTTATAACCTGCCGTCTACCCCATAGCTCTGGATTTGATGTTCATCCATCTCCATGGCTCCGGTAGGCACAAGCTTCGGGCTTGGTTATAACCTGTCGTCCATCTCGTGTCTCCAGCAGGTGCAAGCTTCAGGCTTGGTTATAACCTGCCGACCACCCCATGACCCTGGATTTAATGTCCATCCATCTTTGAAGACCGATCGTCTGGCTTGGCCGGGTTGCTGCAATGAAGATCGTGGCTCCGGTAGACGCAAGCTTCGGGCTTGGTTATAACCTGACCGTCCACCCCATGGCTCTGGATTTGATGTCCGTTTATCTTTGAAGACCGACCGTCTGGCTTGGACGGGTCGTACAATGAAGATCGTGGCTTCGGCAGGTGCAAACTTCAGGCTTGGTTATAACCTGCCAACCACTCTATGGATCTGGAATACGGTCCCTCTCAATCCGGACCTCTCCCCCTCACTATGGGCCATCTTATATGTGGGTTACTGGACCCTTGACCCAATTTGCTTACCAAAGACCCGACCTTGAATAACCACCCAATAACTCCTGCAACCAAAGAAAAAGTTAGAACTTCCCGGCATCGGATGCTGGAAAGGCTCTCTGATGCCTAAGTCAGATGAGTTTTTGAGAGAGTAATTTGGCAGCACAACAGCTCTGTGAAAATCAAAATGGTCGAGAGCTTACCCAGTCTGCAATGCTTATATTTATAGATTGTCTGTAGTGCGCCCAATCCGGCACAAATTTCGGTAACTGTCCCGGACATTCCGCCGCAATATCCGGGATTTACCCAGGTTTCCATGCTAGATGGTTCGGTATGGATATCCATTTAAGGAGCGTTGATCCGGTAGATTCCTGGCAATTGATGTTGTGAGGCCCCGACTCGAATAAATAGTTTAAATAAGATATTATATTTTTCTAGAATTTTTGGGAATTTCTTAAAATTATTTAAGGCTAAATAGAATTAAGTTTGAGGTTAAGGTGTACCAAAAATAAGCTAAGGTCCGAAAATATGAAAAGAGAAGAGTTAAAAAGCCCAAGGAGGAGCCCAACCCAAAGGCTGTTCGAACCCTCCAGGCCGGACCAACCCAGGTCAGCCCAGCCGACCAGCCCAGCCCAGACCTGTGCTGAAAACCGGCTGCGCGGCAGCTCTGCCGGACGTCAGGGACACGTCCCATCCGGACTGACCCGCCGCCTGACGCGGGTGGGACAACTCAGCCGCAGGTTGCATACTGGCAGGTCAGGTGCTCAGACCTGACTTCGATTGGACAACCCTCTACCCCATTCGGCAGGATTAAGGAAATGTCAAATCCCCCTTAAATGCTCCCAACTACCCCCCAAGACCTCCGAACCCCTATATAAACATTTCTCCTCCAAGCATTCAAGTCCCACACCAAGATTTCTCCCGAGCATTTATTCTAGAGTGAGAAAGTTGTCCTCCAGACACTCTACTGTTCGGCCAAGCCTTATCCGACCAGCCCTTACTCCACACTTGTTCAGAAGGGCCTCCGGATCACATCATTCCACCTGTCCGAACCAGCATTCCCGGATGGACCTCAGCTCTGCAAGACCCTTGCCGGACCAGGAGATTTTCCCAGGTATATCTTAAGCCTTAGTTCATTGTATTTCTCTTCTGTTTTAGCTCGGCAAGTCCATTAAAGGACTTAGCCGCACCCAAATCAGCTCGGCAGACCACTCTTGGCTCTGCCGGAACACTCAACCGTAGCATCTTAGTTCGGCACTAAGCCAGATAGGTCCAGATTCTCTTTGGACTCTCCGGCTGAACTTACTTCAGCTCGGAACACTTGTCCGGACCACTACAGTACCTTATTTGTTCCTTTCCAAACATTGTCGACCTCCCATATGTCGGAGCACTGCTTCTCGGCCATACACCTTATTATTCGAACAATTAGTCCTTTAAGTCTATAACCACCTTATCAACATTTTCGACCATTCAGAATGCCCAAAAGCATTGTTCCTGAGCTGCTAGCGTTCGGCAAAAGCCTTGATGGCTGCTCGGCAGAACGACAAATTGAGACCCAGTCATTTTTGCTCGGCTAAACCTCGTTTCGGTCGGCAATCATTCCAGAAACCATTAATCTAGTCTTGTAACCCATTTCGACTAGTCGTTAGCCCGAACCACTTAATCCTCGCACTGCCTTAGCTCGACATCCCTTCTGACTGTTCGGCAGACTCTCTGCTCGGCCAGCTCTTAGCTCGGTAGGAGTCTTTAGCTCGGCAAATGTTTAGCCCAGCACTCTGCCAGCTCGGCAGCGCTCTGCTCGACCAGCTCTTTGCCCGGCAAAATATTTAGACCGACAACCCTCTGTTCGGCTGTTCGGCAATCAGAGGAAAATGCTTAACCCTTAGCTCGACAATGGGACCCTTCGGTCCAGAATGACCCCGAACCAACCATTTATTAGTTTCCTGAACCGAGCCAGTCGGCCACTGTCCCCCGGACAGAAGGCCTTCGACCAGGAGCTCGGCTAGCTGACCAGTGGCAATTCGGCCAAGCTCGGTCCGGCAGCCCAGCTCGGCAGAACAGTATCCAATAGTGGTAGTTTTCAATAAAGCTTAATGTTTTAAAGTTATCTTTGGCAGATTTGAGGATTTAAAGTTAGTGGAAGGATCATTCCCAAGATAAAGGTGAATCACTATATACCTTGTTTACTCGTACGACTTTTTAAACATGTTAATCATTTGAAAATGTATGGTTTATGCTATTAAGCATTCACTCTAATATGTTGACTCTTCACAAAAAAAGGAAAATAACATGTACTCTCCTTTTATTTCCATGGATTGACAAAACAGGAAAGATGTTTTATGACTGAACGGCATGAACGGTGACACGGTAGCTCGCCGCCGGGGGCGGAGTCAGAAACCGGCGAGGAGGGGGAAATAAGGGATCAATAGCCAGATTGATCACAGTGATATCATGACTCTGCATTTATGCTATCTGGGGTAGCTCCCCAGGGATTACTGGTACCGTGAATAGCAGCATGATAAAATCATGTCGGAATATCGAAATGAAAACGGAAATGAACATGCAAACAAAAGTAAGCTATGCGCCAAAGGATATTGAGAAGGCCATAGGCTTGACTTGGCAAAATCATACACAGATACAGGTTTTCAGGCTAATAAGCCTCCTCATATTATGTTCAAAAAAGAAGGAAAGACGATTTATGATAACATGTTGTTATCCATGGAAACTTGTAGCCTTGATATATTGTGATTCACTCTAGGTTTTAGCTTATGTGTTCGAAAAGCTTCTTGATCCGGTCTTCAGCAGCCTGATTCTTGTACCGGGATATAGTCCGTGCAACTGCAGGGGTAATGGTCAGAAATGTATTGAATAGAAATTGCAAGAGAAAGGAAAAGGCGGATACTTACCAAGACTTCCAACCTCCCAGGGGACAAGATCTCTCGGGTTGTTGAAGTCTCCCCGGACTGCCACAAACTCATTGGCCCAAGGATCAGAATCCGGAAGACGATTTAATACCGACCCATACCCCTTACGGGTAGCTGGGAAGTAACGTTGGGAAGCTTTGTTTTGATTGATGGAGTAAAGGCCGAAGAACTCGGCCATGTTGATATTGAGGTTGAACTGCCGGTTCAGTTCAACAAGGGAAAGCACAATCGGGTAGAAATTTACCGTGAATTGCACTATGGTTAGTCCATAGGGTTTTCAAGATTTTTGCAAGCAGCCCGGTAATAGGAAATCGTATCCCTCCCTCAATGATGGCCATTAGGGGAACAATGATTTGTCCCCTACGGTGCTTTATATCCGGGGAACCTTGGGCGTTTAGGGCAACCAGCTCTACGTGGACATTGTCCGGAATATCGTACTTCCTCCGGAACTGTCCGAGGCTCGGACGACTTGAGAAATACGTAGCAAAGGGTCTCAGCCCATCTAATTCAACAGCGGCCGCATTTGCTTCGGCAGTACCACCCTGGTTCCCCGACATGAATACCTGATCAGAGGAAAAGGTGCGCGATCAGAAAAATTGGTCCGAAAAAAGTAGGGAAACCACTTGGCGCACTATAGCACTGCTACAGTGTCGTGGGTGGTGCTACCGTGCGCAGAATTTTGCGGGGTCAGAGAGAAGGGACATAGTGCTTTTCAAACTCAGAAAAAGAAGAAAGAAGGAAGAGAGATTGACGGATACCTGTTTTTCGAAGGGATTTGAAGCCTTGGATCTTCTCAACTCGTTGAATCAAGCGCTGGGATACTGGTGCAGAGGTTCTGGGTAGCGAAAAAGAGAGAAGAGTGGGTCTCTGTGCTTATATAGCAGGAAGAATGGCAGTTTGAATTCAAAACGGACGGACACATTTTTCGAGGCAAGGGCCACCGGATGATGACACGCAGCAAAAAGGTTCCAGAAGAGTTTACATAGCCGTTGGATCCAGACACGTGCTAACGGTCTAGATATTCCGGATTAGTCCCGAGGCGAATGCCTCGAGACACAACCTTAATGGCAGGACGCTCCCGGACCACTAGGTCAGCAAGGTCGCGTGACAGGAATTGGTTCGGCAACTATAAGAGATGCAGACTCAATACTTACAGTCCGTATGGACCGAAAGTATTGAGGGGCTATTGTGGTAATCGAACCAAATATGGCCAATGGGCGGGATAGAGGAGCTGGCCCGTTGGGGGCAGGTCCATTTGGGGCTGGATAGGTTGGACGGACCAACCAGAGGGCTGCTGGCCCAGCATTCTACGGAAAGACTATAGCGGTTAACCCGACAGGGTAACCATGCACCGGACCACTTTGGTCAGGACATAACAGGGGGTTTACCCCAGCCCAACAGTGCACCAGACTAAGGCCCGGTAGGGATGGTACATCCCGGATATCCATGACCGGCCAATGAGCAAGCTCGCAAAGGCCTACTAACAATAAGTTTAGGGATTTCACAACAATAATATAGTGGAAGCGCTGAACAATACCCAATGTGCATGATTTCATTAATAATCTTGAACTGATACAACAAAAGAAGGCTTATAAACTGCCTCTACAACAAACGGAGAGATACATCAAAAGAGACATAATAGAAATGGGGGTGCAATAAAAAGCTACAAGCCCACCTACCAATCATTCATCAAAAGGAGGGAACCAAAGCCCCGGCCTCCGGCTCAAGCAACTCCTTCTCCTCCCGCCTCTCCTTCCGTCCGGATCGCCTCCCGG
>NMUG010006597.1:0-12501 GCA_002855965.1 Monotropa hypopitys | reverse complement strand
TGATAACTGAAAATTAAGTACTGAAAGCTAAATACTGAATTTTTTAAGTAGAAAACTATTTGATATGTACTGAATTTTAAGTACTGAATTAAATAAGTTGTTTGATCTGTATAATAAGATATAGTCTAAATTTTATTAATTTTTTAATTACTCCAAAAATTATTAAGTGCTTATAGGATATTTTAAAATAGTTTTTTATTATGATTCTTAAGTGTTCTTCAATATTGAGTATTTGTGTAAATCACTCTCCCATTTTGATTTATACTAATGGTTTTAACCCTCACATTCCTAAAAGCAAACCATTTCGGGTGGAACACAGAACTGGAGCTATGAAGTGGGGGTTGCACGACCAGACCATTTTTGTACTCATTGTAATATAACCGGACATACTAAGGCACAATGCTATGAACTAATTGGGTATCCTGAATGGTGGGATCTTGCGAAAGCACCAAGCAAACGGAATTCAAAGCCCAATCACCATGCTTCTATGGCTATAGCCGAACTTTCCAACAACACTCCTCAGGAGGCCTCATCTTTAATTGCTAAAGTAGGTAACCTTGGTAAGGCTCTTCATACTTCTGCACATCTTAGTAATAGTACTTGGATAATTGATTCTGGAGCCACTGATCACATGACCTTTGACGATAAAAATGTTCATTCTGTGAAACCATTTGAACAACCAATAGTATCCACAACCATTGGTACCCCCTCTCCCGTTATTGGAAAATGTTCAATTACTCTCACAAAACATTTAAATTTAGATTCTGTTTTCGTATAATCTGTTGTCCGCTGCTCAAATAACCTGTGCTTTGCATTGTATAGTAATTTTTGGCCTAACCTTTGTGTTTTTAAGGACATTCAGACTCGGAGGACAATTGGTTATGGTACTAGAAGGGGGAAGCTCTATCATCTTGATTTGGCACTAGCAAGTTCAAAAAAGTTGGCCCAAGCCTTCTCGGTTGAAGGATCTGGAAAATCTAGTAATTCAGAAATTTGGTTGTGGCATAGACGCTTAGGCCATGTTTCTTTCGGTAATTTAAGGAAATTATTTCCAAAGTTGTTTTGTTGTTTGTCTGAGTCAAATTTCTAGTTAGACATTTGTGAGTTAGCTAAACATCATCGTATCCTATTTCCAGTAAGAATGCATAAAAGTCCAGATCCAGTTATGGTTGTCCACTCTGATGTATGGGGTCTAGCAAAAATACCTTCAATAAATGGTGCACGTTGGTTTGTTTCATTTATTGATGATCATTCTCGTATGACGTGGGTGTGTTTGATGAAATCAAAATCCGAAGTTAGTTCTTTATTTCAGAAATTTCACAAGATGGTAGCCACTCAATATCAATCTCAAATACGGGTTCTCCGCAGTGATAATGGTACAGAATTTGTCAATCAAGATCTTCATAAGTATCTAAATTTACATGACCTGGTTCATCAAACGACTTGTACTTCTTCTCCTCAGCAAAATGGAGTTGTAGAGCGCAAGAACCGTCATCTTCTTGAAGTAGTGCATACTTCCTTATTTGGGGCTCAGATGCCCACCAGTTATTGGGGCACAGCCCTCACCGTGGAAACCTACCTCATCAATCGCGTACCTTATAGTTCACTACGATAATTTTATTTTTGTTGTTTTGTTTCCTGGGTTCATTTGAACTATCGGGCTATGTAATAATTATTGGCTTTAGTCTTTAGTATTTTGGTTGCGTGGATTCAAGCAAGCATTGAAGATCATTGATTCGCAAAAAATCTCACAAGGCTCACATTGGTGTCCAAAGGTATATCATTTATTTTTGGGATAATGTCATAGCATGGTACATTATTTTCATTAAGTATTTGAGAGAATTGTTTTTATATCATAGTTTAATTCAAATATATATATATTGGATATTCTTGGGGGTTTCCTTATAAATCATTCCTTTGTGTTGCCTGGTGCCACCCGGCGCGCCAAGAGCGCTGTTGCACCCCTTGGTCCCTTTTTCTCCAACAAAACGCACAGACGAAACAGAGGCTACCGAGTCGCTTGCGCCGTGGTGCTTTCGCAGTGCTCGGTAGCGCACCAGGAGCGCCGTGGAACTCTGGCCACGCCTCTCGATTCGTGCGCCAATAGTGCCGTGGTCCCCCGTGGCGCCGCTGTGCTGTTTGCTGTGATTTTTACATTTTGGGGCTGTTTTTAGGGGGGTATATATATCATTGTTTTAAAATGATTTAGAGGACATCCATATCATTTTGCTGCATATCTAGAGGTATGTGTCTTGGCTCTCTTTACTTTTGTTTTTTATGAAGATTTGAATCAAATGTTAGGGTTTGATTGAGTTTTCTTTTTGATTAATGTTCTTTGATTTCTCTCATCATGTTTTGATTCATGCTTTCAATTCTTGAGTGTTGTGTGAGGCATTTGCAATTGAATTTGTTATCAATCTAGGGTTTGAGAGAATCGTATCTTTTTAGAAAAACTTCCTTGTTTTTGTTTGAGTTTCAATTCAAGAATCAATCATATCTTTTTGGAAAAACTTCCTTGTTTTTATTTGTGTTTCAATTCAAGAATCGTTTCTTCCATAGATTGTGAGGCATATTGTTAAAACATATACATTGATTTTTATTGCATATCATTGGGATTGCATTGCCTATCTACTATTTGGCCAAGGAGTCTTGGAGCCGATGAAGATTCGGAGATCAGGCTTGATCGCTCGTGGAGTGAATCGGATCAAAGGAAGGAGTTCGAGGAACTACGTCAACAAGTGCAAGGGTTAGGGTTTCGGAGGTATTCGTCTAATTGTCTTGTAATTGTTGAACCTTATTTGATTGTTGCAATAAAATAGTAGACTAGGACCCGTGGTTTTTTGGTTTAGGGTTATTCGACCCTAAATCATTTTCCACGTAAATTATGCGTATCTTTCCGTTATCTCTTTACCTCTTTCTCATGGATCATGGTTTGTGTTGATTTAATTCAATAAGATTTCATAAAATTTAATAATTTTAAAAACTCACCTATTCACCCCCCCTCTAGGTTAGTTTAGATATTCCACATAAATTTCAATTGGTATCAGAGCATGGTTGCTCGCTTTGGACTTAATCATCTGAGTTTGATCCATTGACCATGAATTTGCATGCACCGAATGAGGGAGACTCAAACTCGAGGCCCTTGTTCTTTGATGGAAGTGACTACGCTTATAGGCTCGCATGAGTACTTATCTTAGTTCCCTTGGAGTTAGAGTTTGGAGGTCGGTTCAGTATGGTTATGAACCCCCTAGTGTTTAGGATACGACAACTAAACTAACTCGTGCAAAACTTGATTGTGAATGGAACAGTGCGGACAATGAAAGTTTTGAGGCAAATTCATGTGCTTTAGGAGCTATATATGGTGCTTTGAGTAAACTGAATTTAGTCGCATTTCTTTCTGTACTGCGGCTAAAGAAGTCTGGGAAGTGTTACAAGTAACTCATAAGGGTACAAAAACGATTAAAACTTCTAAGATTCAAATGCTCACCACACGCTTTGAAGAATTACAAATGTCCGACGATGAGTCATTTGACTCTTTTATATCTAAATTGAGTGACATTGTAAATTATTTTCATGCTCTTGGTGAACCCATCCCTAACCTAAAAGTGTGTCGAAAAGTATTAAGATCATTACCGGATAGGTTTAGGTCTAAAGTGGTAGCAATTGAAGAAAGATCGGAAGTTGATGAAATGTTGTTTGAGGAACTTGTCGGAAAACTACAAACTTTTGAACTAAATCATCTTTCTAAGAAATCCGCTTCAAAGTCAAATAAAGAAATTTCATTTAAATCATCTCAAGTGGAAGTGTACGAAACTAGTGATAGTGATGAAGAGATGAGCGAGGAAGAACCTGCCCTTTTTGTCAAAAAATTCAAAAGGTTTGTCAAATCTCAAAAATTTAAATCGTTTGGTAAAACTTTTTCTCTTCAAATGTTGTTAACAAAAACAAAAATGACTCAAGTGATTTTAAACCAAAGTTTGAAAAAGGCAAGAAACCTCAAGGCGTTCAATTCCATGAATGTCATGGATTCGGGCACATCCAAAGTGAATGTGCAAACACTTTGAAAAGGAAGAACAAAAAGGTTTTAAAAGTAACTTGGGATGATGATAGTGAGGATGAGAAAGATGATTCTAGCCTAAAATTCGAGTCCGCAAATTTTACCGCCTTAGTTGCTCAAGCCGAAATTTCTGAAAAATCATCTTCTCTTGCATTGAGTGATTCTTCTAGTGATAGAGATGATAAAAATGAAGATGATGAAATTGAGTCGATTCATGAAGCCTATGATCTCTTGTATAAGGAATGCTTTAAAATTAAGAAAAAGAAAATTGAACTTGTTGCTCGAGTTAAAAAGAGAGAGGATAAGTTGATTTCTCTTAAGACTGGTCTTGATGCTAAAAACGTAGAGTTGGATGAAGCCAAGAGACATAATGAACATTTTCTTGATAAATTTACCCAATGTGAGTGTGAACATTTGAAGATCTTAGAAAAACTTAAAAAATCCTTATCTAAAATTGAAAGCTTGGAGAAAGATCTTAATGAGTCAAATGAGATAATCAAGAGAAATGATTGTGGAGCCGAACGTATTACTCAAATGACTTAAAATTTTAGGAAAAGTAGTGGCTTGGAATTTCTTGATACTCCATATAGTGGTACTCAATTGAGCAAGGATACATCTAGGAGATTTTTTTTGTCAACGGAGAGTCTAGCACGACGACTCAACCTAGCTCCAAGGAAACTACTCATATGGACAAAGCAACTTCCAAGAAAGTATTCATTTGTCATTATTGCGGTGTTCATGGCCACATTCGACCTTATTGCTATAAGTTAAAGAATGATTTAAATAGTGAACATTTGTTTAGGAGAGGTCAACCCATATTGGGAAGACCCAACGAAGGTCAACATGTGCCCCCACACAATCACAAGATGGCTAATATTGGAAACTTGAATGATTTTGAAAAACAAGCTACTTATTTTATTGACAAAGTTCAAAAATTGTATGTTTTTGCCAAAAATATGCATGATATGTTGAAGGAAAAGAAAGTTTGGAAACATAGGGTTTTTAATGGCTTTGTTGCTCATACCGCTTATAATGCTCATCATAGTTCCTCTTGGTATCTTGATAGTGGTTATTCTAAGCATATGGCAGGTGATAAGTCTCTGTTTGTCTCTTTGAAAGATTGTGCTAGTGGCCTTGTTACCTTTGGTGATGGTAACAAAGGCAAGATAATGGACAAAGGTACAATTTCTATTCCTGGTTTTTTTGCTTTAAATGATGTACTGTATGTTAAAGGACTAAAAGAAAACTTATTAAGTATTGGATAATTTTATGATGACATGCATGAAGTAAAATTTTCAAAAAATCATTGCTCTATATTTGATTCTGCCTGTGAATGCATTGTTAAGGGATCTAGATCTATTGATAATTGCTATTGTGTTGATATCATTTCCTCTACGATGTGTTATCGTGTATTGTTAGATGATGTTGAATTTTGGAACCAATGGTTAAGCCACATGAATTTTTCTGATTCGCATCGCATAACAAACAATGAGGTTGTTAGAGGAGTCCCAAAATTGGCTAATGGCCAAGGTCTTGTGTGTTAGGGATGCATCAAAGGAAAACAAACTAAAAGCCCACATAAAAAGACCAATATTATAGCTACAACCAAATGTCTAGAACTATTACATATTGATCTTATGGGTCCTTCTCGTACAGAGAGTTTAGGGGGAAAATGATACATTCTTGTGATAGTTGATGATTTCTCTCGATATACTTGGATTGGTTACTTGAGATAAAAGTCGGATGCATATGCTTGCATTTAAGTCTATCTGTCTTCGAATTCAAAATTAAAAAGGTTTGTCTATTACTCGAGTTCGGAGTGATCGTGGAAAAGAGTTTGAAAATTTGGATGTTGAGCATTTTTGTAATAAAAAGGGAATAAAACACGATTTTTCTGCTCCCCGCACACCCCAACAGAATGGGGTTGTTGAGAGGAAAAATAGAACCCTTCAAGAGATGGATAGAGTATTGCTTCATGCAAAAAATGTTCCTAGAAATCTATGGGCCGAGGCTATTAACACGGCTTGCTACACTAGCACTCGTGTATATGTTAGGCCCGGAACGACCATGTCTCCATATGAGATTTAGAATGGGAAACGGCCTACGGTCAAATACTTCAAAGTTTTTGGGTGCAAGTGTTACATTTTGAGAGATGGTGAGTCTCTTGGAAAATTTGATAGCAAGAGTGATGAAGGAATTTTTCTTGGGTATTCCACTACTAGTAGAGCATATAGAGTGTATAACCTTAGGACTTCTACTTTGTTTGAATCTGCTAATGTAGTGGTGGATGATTCCACTCTTGAGGAATCGGCAACGAAAATTTTTGAGGATTATGAAAGTTGGAATATTTTTTAGGATAGCTCATCTAGTGGGGATTATGTTGAGGGGGAGTCTACGATAACTCCGTTAAATGATGTTCTCGTCACTGTTTTAGGAGGAGATTCTCTAGACCATGAGGAGTCATTGGAAGTAGAATCAAGCGATAGTGAATCCAAAGTAGACCCCAAATTATGAAATCATGATCTAAATCGTGCCACTAGAGAACCTTCATCGAGGGTGAAGTTGTACCATCCCATAGATCAAGTCATAGGTGGCATAAATG
This sequence comes from Monotropa hypopitys, assembly GCA_002855965.1. Lineage (NCBI taxonomy): Eukaryota > Viridiplantae > Streptophyta > Magnoliopsida > Ericales > Ericaceae > Monotropa > Monotropa hypopitys. The sequence continues at coordinate 5,842 of NMUG010006597.1, read as the reverse complement.
AAGGGGTTCAAACTCAAAGTAAAAGACATAATGAGATTAATTTTGTGTGTTACACTTCTTTTAGTGAGCCCAAAAAGGTGGAAGAAGCATTATCCGATGAGTATTGGATTGAAGCTATGCAAGACGAGTTGCAACAATTTACAAGAAATGATGTGTGGTATCTTGTCCCACGTCCATATCACATCAATGTCATCGTCACGAAATGGATTTTTAAAAATAAAAAGGATGCCGATGGGATTGTTGTAAGAAATAAAGCTCGTCTTGTTGCTCAAGGATATACTCAAATCGAAGGGATAGATTATGATGAGACTTTCGCTCCCGTGTCTCGACTTGAGTCCATCCAGTTGTTGTTTGGGATTGCCGCACATTTTGGATTTAAACTTTTCCAAATGGATGTCAAAAGTGCATTTTTGAATGACAACCTTCAAGAAGAAGCTTATGTTGAGCAACCGAAGGGATTCATAGATCCTCAATTTCCCAATCATGTGTATCGTCTTCGAAAGGCCTTGTATGGCCTAAAACAAGCCCCTCAAGCATGGTATGAATGTTTGAATGACCATCTTTTGAATACCGACGTTTTTCGAGGGGGAGTAGACCGAACCTTATTTCTTAGAAAAATTGAGAGTGATATTTTGATAGCACAAATCTATGTAGATGACATTGTGTTTGGTTCTACTTATGAGTCCTACTCCCGGCAATTTGGTGTTCAAATGGCTCATGAATTTCAAATGAGTCTTATGGGAGAGTTGACTTATTTTATAGGTTTTCAAGTGAGGCAAGGTGATGATGGCATTTTTCTTTCACAATCTACCTATGCTCGTGAATTGGTGAAAAAAGTTGGATTGAATGATGACAAAGTTACATGTACTCCAATGGCCACTACGGTCAAACTATCTCGTGACTTGGAGGGAGTAAGTGTCGATCTTACCTTTTACCGTAGTATGATTGATAGTCTTCTTTATCTCACTTCGAGTCGTCTGGATCCCTCGTATAATGTTGGAGTTTGTGCTAGATATCAATCGGACTCTAAAGAATCACATGTCTCAGCTGTCAAACGAATTATGCGATATGTTAAAGGGACTGTTTCTTTAAGTTTGTTCTATCCTTGAGGCACACTTGTTGATCTAGCTTCTTTCTCAGATGCCGATTGGGTCGGGTGTGTTGATGATAGGAAGAGTACATCTGGGGGTTGTTTTTACCTAGGAAATTGTCTTGTGTCTTGGCATAGTAAGAAATAGAATTGCATGTCCTTATCTACTGCTGAGACCGAGTATATTGTCGCGGGTAGTTGTTGCACTCAATTATTGTGGATGCGACAAATACTTGCCGATTATGGTCTATCTCAAAGTGTAATGACAGTATTTTGTGACAATACAAGTGCCATCAACATTTCAAAAAATCCGGTTCAACATTCTAAAACCAAGAACATTGATATTCGTCACCATTTCCCTCGTGATTTGGTCGAAGATGGCATAATCTCTCTTGAGTTTATTCCTACACCTGACCAAAAGGCAGACATTCTAACAAAACCCCTTGATGCACTTCGATTTGAAAATCTTAGAAAGTCCATTGGCTTGATTTCCATTGAGCCTAATGTATGAATTTGTTTGTTTCATATAGTCTATTTTTTAGTATTTTATTTTTGCGTTTGATTAATTTCATTAGTGCGATGTTCATCTTCTAATTTCTTGGTTGGCCGTAGTCACTGACAAGTCGATTGTGTGACTTGCTCACACTGATCATAAAAGATTGGAGAAGAGTTATTTTTGATGGTTTTATACTTGGTTGATGTTTTGGTTGTTCCTTTACATTATTTTGGCTATTAGGATTGACTTGTGTCTTTTTTCCTTAAGTTTATTCCGCAGCAAGTTCACTGTATAAATACAGAGCATCGCGCGGCAATAGCTCCTCGGGAGCGCCATGGCGCCAACAAACGTGCCACTAGCGCCACGGCACCGCTCAGCGTTGACACACGCACTGCTAGCACCACGGCGCCGCTCAGCGTCTGGCGATATATATAGCGATGTGCAAATTTTCAGCCCGTTTGCACCGTTCTATTTCTCTCTCTAGACGATTTCCTCTCAAAGTTTTCTCTCCAGATCCGGGTTGGGTAAGATTTCTTCAATCTTTGTAGGTTCATTTCATCAAGGGTTGATATAATATGTTGGGTTCTTCATCGAACCCCCGTGGTTGGAAACGACCCTCTGATACACGTCTCCGTTTTCAATCATTTTTGTCTCCTCAAGCTAAGGAGATGTATGAACTCTTCATGCGCAAAGGTCTAAAATTGGTCGAACGAAACATTGTTGTTTTTGAGTTTGCCTCTGTTGGTCTTCCCGATCAACTTGCTCTTCGAGGTTGGCTCGGTGCATGCTCCGGCCATGAATATGGCCTTTCTATCTTAGTTACTGAATTTTTAGCAAACAAGGGTTCTGTGAATACAGATAATGAGTCCTCTTGTTCTGTTGTTCGAGGTGTGCGTGTTACATTCTCGTCTGCCGCTATTCGTACTTTGCTTTTTCTACAGTTGATAATCCTCAGTGGTCGTTGCCTATTGACTTTGCTCCTATCATTGCTAGTATCATATGTGAAATCACCGACGACATAGGTGATCAAGTCATACCGATTGTTCATAGCCACTTATCTCCTCATTATCGTCTATTGAACAAAGTTGTGTTATCTTTTGTCGAACCTACTGATCACATACATGGTATTCCTATCCCACAGGTTGAGTTGTTGTACGCTATTGGTCGAGGCTTTTTATATGACCTTGCATCTCGAATGTGGTCGATCATCTATATCTATTCTACACATCCACATGGTACTGTGGGTATTCCATTTCTCTCTACCATTATTCGTTTTCTGAATGCGAATAATGTTCCTACTATTACGGATGAACCTCGTTCATATCCCAAGCGTGACATCTCTCGCGTCACTGAGCATGCCTCTTTGTCTAGGATAGGGAAAGTTTGTGGTCCTGGTCTAGAAGAGTCTAACTATCCTCCACCATATCCTCCCGTTCAACCAGTGTTTCCTTCGATCCATCCAGCTCTGGACTATAGTCCTCCATGGCGTCAAGCTCCTCCTGCTTCTCCGCATGTGTCCCCTCCACATGCTCCTCCACCTCCTGCTCCTACCGATGGGATGATGGATTTTCTTCAGTTGTAGTTTGCTACACTGAATTCTCGTATGGATCGTTTCGATGAGCATTTCACCTATGCGCGCACTGGGATTGGCCGAATGAATCGAAGATTGCAGTGTGTTGAGGATCGCTTGGGTCTTGACTATCCTTCTCCAGTCGCTACTGATGATGATATCAGTGATTGATTTCAGTGCCTGTCTATTTTTTCTTCCCGAGACAAAAAGGGGGAGAAATATTTTGCTATCGGCTGCTATATTTTGTTATCGGACTTGCTGTCTTTTGTTTGATGAATACACTACCTATGTTGTTTTTGTTGCTGTTTTTTATTGATGACTCTACTACCTATGTTGTTTTTGTTGATGCTGGTTATTTTTGTTGATGACTGTTGTTCTACCTACCTACTTATGTTATTGTGGATTGCGTTTTCTAGCTAGTTGTTTTTCGGGCTAGTTGTTTTGCTCCTTTATGCATGTCAGACTTTTTATCGATACTATGATGTTTAATTCATGCTGCTAGTTGTTTATTAATCTTCATTGCTATACCTTTAATTTATACAAGTGCTCGTGTAGAAAATATTTGATTTACAGGTTATTCTTCCGATCTTCAATCCGCCATGAGTCTATTGTAGCACTTAGTTAGGTGTTAGCCGATAGTTATATTTTGTCTCCGAAAACAAAAAACAAAGGGGGAGATTGTAATTTTATTTTTGTTGTTTTGTTTTCTGGGTTCATTTGAACTATAGGGCTATGTATTTTTTGTTGGCTTTAGTCTTTAGTATTTTGGTTGCGTGGATTCAAGCAAGCATTGTGATAGTTATGCTAACATACCCATTTGTATACCTTAATTATACAAGTTGTTAGTCCTAAAGCCGTTATCTAATAACTATTGTGGTGTTTTGGAGCAAAGTCGGTTTTCCAGGAACTAAACCGAAAATGTGCTAAGAACGCTCAAGTGGACCAACCAAGGTCAAACGAATGAAGTTGATGAGAGGCCTCGAGGAGGATGGAGAGTGAGCAATGTTGAATAAGGCCAAAGCATGAAATGAAGTCCGAAGAACAAAGAAAAACAAGAAGAAAGAATCAGCACTGAACAACCCGTAATCGGTTATGCCCAAAATCAGCGCAACCAGTAGCACTGGACTTACAAGCCTGCAGACGAGAGAAAAAGAACAGACCACCGAAACTTTCGTAACCGGTTGCGGTCCAAAGCGCAACCGATAGCGCAACACCGGCAGGAATCAAGAAAGGAAGAAGCGCAACCGGTTAGGCCCAAAATCAGCGCAACCGGTAGCGCTGTTATGCGGATTAAACTACTGATACATGGGATTATGATATTTTGTGTCTGAGTTTGGATGCCTTTACCCTTCATTAAGGGTAATTATGGAACTCTAGTATGGAGTTAGTAAAAATAGTATGCCTTAGGGCTGATTATGGATCTTTTGATCATCTTTGAATCCCTAATCCTCTTGTGGAGGCTAGGGTGAGGAGTTCTCTTCTTCTCTTCTCCTCTATTCTCCTCCATCCAAGGCCGCCATCTCCATGGCCGGCTAAAGCTCCGCTGCTATGGTCATCGATTGAAGATTGTAATCTCCTACTTATTGGTTTGATTATATGATTTAAGTTTGGAATTGATTATATGATCTAGATGTTTGGGATCGTTTATGGATGGCATAATTCTTTCTATTTTATTCGATCGACTTACCAGTCATCGATCGTAGTTCATATAATGGTGCTTCATTGATTCTAAACGTTGGGATAAGATAGATTATGCACCGTAAGACGATCCATGCTATTAGACGGTCCGTGACGCTTAAGACGGATCGTGCTTGTAAGACGAGTCGTGCCACACGGCGATAGTCTATGCTATCCGGCGATTTGGAGGATTGTCCGACAATACTTAATGAGATTCGAACTCATCGAGCATTGTATATTCCAACTAATCCTTGTGATTAGTGTGAACCAATAATAGGGGAACAAACGGATTCGATGAACCATAGTCGCATTCTCTCTATAGTTTGTTCCAATTTATTTTAGTTCTTAGTTCAAAATCAAAACCAAACAACTAAACTCTTTTCTTTCACCAAACTAACGTAGGAACCTAATCTAATTAAAAGAGACCATTCATCTTCCTTGTGATCGACACCTGACTTTCCGCTACTACATAAGTAGTATTAATTCACGGTTATAAATATTATCTTTGACTCGCACACGATAGCGATTAAATTTTGGCGCCGTTGCCGGGGAAGGTCAAACGGTTTCCTTAGTTAGATTGTGTTTCTTTAGTTAGTTTGTGTTTCTTTAGTTAGTTTGTAGTTTTAGTTTTAGTTTTCGTCTCTTTTGCTTTGCTTTATTTATTTTTTTCGGTTTTATGCTTGTGGTTTCGTGAAGTTGCAGGGAACTTGTAGAGATTACTTGCGGCTCTAGGAAGGAGTTATTGACTCGTCCAAAGAGTTCTATAAGTGATTTTTATAGGTTATACTTTACGTTGTATGCTTGGTCGCCGATCTTTGCGGCCCGAGCTCGAAACCATAAATTTTGAACTTGAAAGAACAGCCAGAACAAACCGTTCTAAATCTAAGAGTCGATTTCCGACTCCAATGGTTGAAAACATTGAAAACACTTCCAACCCAACCGGCGACGTCAACAATGAAACACCTGTAGCCGTGGGTGATCTTCAAGTTCCACCAGCACTTGCTGGTGT
>NMUG010006596.1:0-12499 GCA_002855965.1 Monotropa hypopitys | reverse complement strand
CTCTTCCCCCCTCCTCTCTACCCTCCACGCAACACACACAAGATATACACGTATCTGTATTAAAAAGTCTTTAACCAATTTACACTTTCCCCCTCCCTATTTAAATGAAATAAAAATCAACTCTTTAAAATTTTAAATTTCCATTTAAAACTCTTAGTTTCAATTTTTTTTACTAAACACCACCCTTTTTATTTTAATCTCCTTCTTAAGTTATTTTTTGTTATTTCTTTTTGACTCTTTACAAAATTCTAAATTTTACCCAATAATATTCTTTAACCCTCCTTTTTTAATATAAATTCTCCTATATATATTTATTATTATTGCTAGTTACTCCTTAATCATTTATTTAGTAATTTAATTAGCGCGCAATTATGATGCGGGTCTCACATATCATATCTTATGATAGAATTGTGGTGGACCCAAATAAAGTAGAAGTTATTGTGAACTGGGAGAAGCCAACAATGATAACCGAGATACGTAGTTTTCTTGGGTTGGCTGGATATTATAGAAGATTTATACAAATTTTTTCGACAATAGCTTTGCCATTGATGAAGTTGATGAGGAAAGAAGTTAAATTTGAGTGATCAGTAGATTGTGAAAATAGTTTCTAAGAGCTAAAAATATATTAGTGTCGTCGCCTATTTTGACTATGCCTATGGGTACAGAGGATATGGTAATATATAATGATTCTTCTTATCATGGATTGGGTTCTGTACTCATGCAATATGGCAAAGTAATTACTTTTGTATCCAGACAGTTGAAGCCACATGAATGTAATTACCCTACACATGATTTAGAATTGGCAGCTGTTGTTTATGCCTTTAAATTGTGGCGACATTATTTGTATGGGGTGTCATATGAAATTTTCACTCATCATCAAAGTCTGAAATATCTTTTTACTCAGAAAGAGTTGAATTTGAGGCAACGTAGATGGATGGAGTTAATCAAAGACTATGATTTCACCATTCATTATCATCCAAGAAAGGCAAATATAGTAGTTGATGCTTTTAGTCATAAAAACTATGGGAGACTAGCATGTTTGCAGTGCTCTAAAGTTGATATCTTTACAGAGTTGACTCAAATGGGAGTGATTTTTAAAATTAGGGGTGATGATGCTTTATTGGCTTACATTTCTATTCTGTCAATGTTTATTGATGATATTATAGAAAAGTAGAGTTCTGATGGACATCTTGAGAATTTAGACAGCAAGTGTTGAATAAAGAAATAACTGAATTTAGTGTGTAGTATAATGGTATGCTATTATTCAAGGGAAGAATGTATGTGTCTAATGATTTAATTTTGAAACATTAGATACTGGATGAAACTCATAGTTCAGCATATGCTTTGAATTCGGGTAGTACAAAAATGTATAGAGATTTGAAAATACATTTTTGGTGGCTAGGTATGAAAAGGGAAATTGCAGAGTTTGTGGCAAGATGTCTGACTTGTCAACGAGTAAAAGTAGAACATCAACGACCAGTCGGGTTATTGCAAAATCTTTCTATTCTGGAATGGAAATAGGAACATGTGACCTTGAATTTCGTAGTGGGACTACCTCATTCCCGGAAAGGGTATTATTCAGTATGGGTGATAGTGGACCAGTTAACGAAGTCAACATATTTCTGGCTAGTAAAGACTACCTATAATAGGTATGCATGGATTTATATTGATGAGATTGTACGATTACATAGTGTACTAGTGTCGATTGTGAGTGATAGATATCTGAAGTTTACATCTCGATTTTGGGTAAGTATTCAACAAGCTCTAGACACTTCTCTTAAATTTAGTATAGCTTTCTATCCACAAACAAATGGACAGTTTAAATGTACTATACAGATTTTGGAAGATATGTCACGGGCTTGTATACTTGATTTTGGTGGAAATTGGGATAAATATCTCACTTTGGCAGAATTTGCATATAATAACTATCATGTCTCATCCCCGATAACTGTAAAGCCAATTATTTAAGGATGACACGTGGTGACAACATATACTAATCAAACACAACTCACTATACGACAACTGAAATAAACCTCTAATTGATTAATAAGTTGTAGAATAGTTACATTTTAGATTCATTTGATACAATTATAGGATAATAGCTGCCACTACCCAACACGACTATCTCTGTCTCTCTCTCTCTCCACCTCTCGACACAACCCAACTCCATTCGCACTTGGTAGAACAAATCCACGACACCTTACTCTGATTATGCCAGCAATTATATGCAGATTGATTTCTTCATCACCCATTTCCACAACACAACTATAGATATAATTCGTATCTACATCTCTCACGCGAAACCCTCTATTGACAGACACCTCAAAAGCCTTCTCCAAGTTTTCTTCCTCAATTACTCTATATTTCCCCAAATTCCTTTAATCATTTCCTTAAGACTAAAATTTTATTTTAATCCTCAATTATTATTTATTAATGACCTTATAACACAATATAGGTCTCACAACTCTCCCTTACAGAAATTTTGTTCTGAAATTTAAAACATAACTATTTCTTTTCCTCGTGAAGCCTGATCACCTTGCTCCGCAATTGCTAATATTCGCCCCATGTTTTGTGTTATTGATGGTTGACCTGATCTTCTGCCTTTTAATTTATTTGGTTTATTTCCCTCCATTTTTTGATACTCCGCTACCTCGTGCCCGGTCAACACGGTGTGATGATTGTCCTGGGCCCCCGTGGTTGATTCCTGGATGACCCTTTGGATTTGAAACCCTACCGAAGAGAAGAGACAAGGTGCCGAGATAACTGATGAAGTTTTTTTATTTTAGGTTATCGCGAAATGCCACCCAAAAAGCATTCCGATAAGTACCGGCTCCTTCTCTCTTCTGGCTCATCTATAAGGAAGTTTAGGGCAGACTACGACATCCCGGTCGACATACAGATTTCCTTGGTGGCATAGGATGACTTGGAACTAGGTTTGGAGTATGTTTATATTCCCATCCTTGTCGTACTGTAGGGGGAGTACGATTCCCTCTGCATCCCTTTTTGTGTCGCTTCTTTAACGAGCTCGATCTGACACCATCGCAAGTGACGGTAAACATCTTTCGCATCGTGATGGGGGTTGCCAAGTTGAACAAGACTTTGGCTAAACCTCTAACGTTTGAGGATCTCTTCGGCCATTACATTGTCGGCTTCAATAAGACCTCGCGCAAGTACTATCTTGGCTGATGTTCATCCAAAGAGGGGATAATTGCTGGGTTGCCGGATTCTGACAAATATGCGAACGATTACATGGTGGTCTCTGGCAACTTTGAGTCCCAACCGACTCACCACCCCATTCCTCGGCAGCCCACGAACCTTCGTAAGTTGGCTGCATCTTTATTGATATTGCTTACTTGTTGTTTTACTGATGGTGCTTCTTTTGTTTTTGCAGCTTCGTACAAGTCGTCGGCATTCAAGTAACGTGTCGAGCTTGATAATATCTTGGAGGCTCTGAAGCTTGAAGAGAATCAATGGTTTGCTCCTTTTCTCCTCAGTTACACTCCTTTATATACCCACACTATGGTATCCCGGACCTCAGTGGAAGGCTTTTCACCTCTGGGATCAGAGAGAACGAAGACAATATGTCTCGTATGCCCCGAAAACAGAAGACCTTTCTTAGTTGTCGATTGCTGAACCAGTTGTAGTCGGCTCCTCTATGCCGAAACCAATCGCTGATCCTCAGAGGATTAAGAAGCAGTAAGAGGCCGAACTAACATGGGATCCTTAGGCAGAGATCTCTCAGACTGAGGAGGGAGTGGTAGTGGAGATGTCGTGTAAGAAGAAGGCCACTCCGGTAAATCCATCCCAGGAGTGGGATCCTGATTTGTCCTTCAATGGCGTCCGATCAACATCACATGACAGCGTGGCCAACAGCCCGGACATGGCTATGGCCATGGCGCAAGCATTCTCTCTGCCCAAGGATAAAGCTAATCTTCTGGAGGGGTTGAGAGAATGCTTGCTCGGCATGGTACATCACCATGTGTAGGTATGATTGGTTATTTTCGATTCTTGTTAACTGTTGGTGCCGTCCTGATTGTACTATGCTCTTGTTTCAGGCTATGACTTACGTAGTTGGGATGGAGGACATGGTATCGAGCTTTATTTGCTCGTATACTATGTGACAGAGGATCAAATACGAAGCAATTTCCCAATTGGAGGCTTCCCATAAACATATATTCGGCGTGAAGGAGTAGCTTACAGAGGCCTATGTTGCTCTAAATGAAAAATTCAAGGAGGTTGCCCGGTTGGTGGCTGAGCTTGAGGCCCTGGAGGTTAAGGATGCTGCAGACGTCCAGGCACTAGAGGACAAAATTTTCAATGAGGGCTATGACAAGGCCGAGGGGATATATGAGGCACAGGTAAGGGCATCCGAGAACTGGCCTTCAAGAAGGGATGAGTCCTTGCTCTTCGGTGTGCCGGCAACAAGGATAACCTTGCCATCATGAATCAGATCATGTTCTATGATTCGCTGCCTCTGCCAGCTTGTCTTGCAGCCCCTCCTGCTTTGGCGGATCCTTCCTCATCGGCCACCGCTCCTCCTTTAGATTCGTGAGTTGTAGATTAGGCTTTAACTTGTATTTTCTTCTGTTGATCCTTTTGTATTTTGAATATGCCGACCATGCTTTGAATAAATTTAACTTTTATTTTCAATCTTTTGCATCAGTCATGTATTTGTGTGGCTGACCTTTCTCCACTAAGGGATGGTGCCGATGTCAGGTATTTTCCCCCTAGTCTCTGGTTTGGGAAGCTTATTCTGTGATTGCTTCCGAAGTAACTACGAACACACACTTTTACCTTGCTTCGGCAATTCCACCGAACAAAACCTTGTGCACAATTTAAAGATAAATGACAACTTTATTTTGCTTTGGCAATTTCCACTGAACAAAAACTTGTGCACAATTTAAGATAAATGGCAACTTTAACCCACTTAATCAATTCCACCGAGCAAAAACTTATGCACAATTTAAGATAAATGGCAACTTTAACTTTCTTCGGCAATTCCACCAAATAAAAACTTTTGTACAATTTAAAATAAATGGCAACTTTAACTCACTTCGGTAATTCTACCGAGCAAAAACTTGTGCACAATTTAAGATAAATGGCAACTTTAACTTGCTTTGGAAATTCTACCGAACAAAAACTTGTTCATAATTTAAGATAAATGGAAACTTTACCTTGCTTCGGAAATTCCACTGAACAAAACCTTGTGCACAATTTAAGATAAATGGCAACTTCATCTTGCTTCGGCAATTCCACCGAACATATAATTTACACGATTTAAAGATAAAAAGCAACTACAATTTTCCACGGAGTCAGTACATATACTATCTTTAATGATAGTATCTTCGTAAATTTGTTGCGTTCCAAGATCTGGGTATGGGGATGGTGTCGAGTCCTTCGATTCGGTAAGCCCATGTTCCAATCTTCCTAGTTGCCCTGTATGGTCCTTCCCAGTTGGGACTGAGCTTGCCGTCAGAGCTCTTCTTCTTGTAACCGATGACCTTTCTAAGCACGAGGTCGACTATCTTGAAAGTCTATGGTTGCACCGACTGGCTGAAACTCCTGGCCATCTCTTGTTGGTAGGTTTCTATCTTAATCCTTGCTGCATTTGTCCTCTCTTCAGCAAGGTCGAGGTCTTTTTCAATTGCAGTACTATTTGAGATTTCATCAAACGACTGGGTTCTAATTATCGACAATCCTGTTTCAAGTAGAATTATGGCCTCCATGCCGAAGGCAAGTGAGAACAGCATTTTCCCCATCGACCGTCGAGGAGTTATTCAGTAGGCCCACAGAACACTATGCAGCTCTTTGGCCCATTTGCCTTTTGCCATATAGAGACTTTTCTTGATATCGCTTCCGACCATTTTGTTCGATGCCTTGGCTTGTCCATTGCTCTATGGATAGTTAGGAGTAGAGTTGTAGAACCTGATTCTGTACTCGGCACAAAAGTTAGTGAATAATTCCCCTACAAATTAAGTGCCATTATCTGAGATAAAGTGTAAGGAATGCCGAAACAGGAGACTATATTTCTCCAAACAAAACGTTTGACGTCTTTATCTTCAATTGTGACCAGTGGTTCAGCCTCCATCCATTTGAAAAAATAGTCAATCACCATTATTAGAAATTTGTAACCACCAGGGACTGTTGGTAGTTTGTCAACGATGTCCAAGCTCTACTGAGCGAAGGACCATGGGCTGGTGAGTGGGGTGAGCTCTTTGGCAGATTGTCGGATGATTGGGGTGAACATTTGGCATGCGTCGCATCTCTTCACCATCTTCTATCCATCTTCTACAATCTTTGGCCACAAGTACCTTTGGGATGGCTCTATGTGCCAGGGATCTTCCTCTAGTATGGCCACCGCAACTGCTGAAATGGAGCTTGTGAAGGACTCCCTCTATCTGTATAGGGTGTATGCAAATGAGGTACGGTTCAGAGAAGGATCGCCAGTATAGCTTGGAGTTTGGCGACAGTCTGTGAAGTCTTGTCCCAATAAATAGGATTTATATTAATTAATTAAAGTTATAATATCTTGGAGATGGTTTAAAAATAGAATAAAAGTCGATTTGGGCTTAGCTTTAAGTTTAAAAGGAAAAAATAACAAAGAATAAACATTTGAGGGCCAAATCGTAAGAAATTGAAGTTAGAGAACCTAATTGAGGTCCAGTCGAAAGCAGTTCGGGTCAGTTCGGGTCTGGAAAGTCGGCCCAGCCCAGATTTGGCCAATGATTGGTTGATCATTAATGCGGCAACAGTTCTGTCGAGCTACATGGATAAGTCCCATCCAACTAACGGGTCAGCCTACCTGATGGGACAACTCAGTCATTAATTTTTTTGTCCCACACGTTTGACTCTGCCATGTTTAGAGAGTTGTTTTGGACAGAAGTCCTGATCCAGATAAGACTTGTCGGGGAGAGGCACCCCCCTACAGCATGGTTTCTCGGCATGGACAAGGAAGTGTCAATCCGTTGCATTAAATGCAACCCAAATCTCCATATTTCTATAAATAGAACCCTCTTCTCAGCATTCAAGTCCACACCAAACTCTTCTCTTGCATTCAAAGCTTTCTAGTGTGAAAAAGTCACCCCTCTAGAAATTTGAGTGCTCGGCACACTTAGCCAAACCCCCAGAACACCCCTCCAATCAACCTTAACCTCTCAGCAACCTTCAAAAGCCTTTGGACTACCTCACTTCCAAACCAAAAGACTTACACTGTCCGGACCAGCATTCCCAAATAGTGCTCAGCTCGGCTATCCACTTAGAAGCCCAGAAACTCAATCCTCTGGCTCAGGTAAATTCTAATCCTCTGGACACATTGCTATTGGTCTGGTATAACTTAATAAAATGTCCTACCAGCCCTTATGTTGTTCGGCAAGTCCACCGAAGGACATGCCGCACTAAAATTAGTTCGACAAGCCTTCCGTTGGCTCTGCCTGTGTAACCAGAGTGCCCCAAATCTTAGTATTCAGCTTGGCAAGCCTTAGTATGACTTAGCCACCCCTTGGATAAAATGCTCATTGTTTGGCACTTGGCCAGACCAGTCCATATTTCCCATTGAACTCTCCGGCTGAGCTTATTTAAGCTTGACATGTATGACCGGACCCTTGTAAGGCATCTCTGATTCATTTCCAGAGTATTGTCGACCTTCCAGTTACCGGAGCACTTGTCCTCGGCAGAAGGGACTATCTATTCTTGATACCCGGAGCTCTCTGAGCTCGGCTGAACATCCAACTACTTGAGTAATTAGCCCTAGACCCTTGTGAGCTCAACATGATCTATTTCGACCAGTTTAGTGGCCCAAGAATTTTTCTCGCACTGCCAAAACCCAACAGAAGAATATGTTGGCTGTCTGGCAACTGATCAGTCCCGCAGAGGCTATTCGGCACTAATGTGCCAGAGCTTGGCATCGACTATTATGAATAGCCAGTAGGCTCTCCGGCCCACTATGTTGACCAGTAACCTTAAAGAGCTCGGCCAGTTTGGCCAGGAGCTGTCCAGTGAAGTTTGGTTCGGCATCTCAGCTCGGTAGATGACCTTAGCAGTTTGGCAAGGCTTAGCGAATGGTCTTTTGTGATGTCAATGATAGATTTGAGGTTGTTAGAAGGAAATTCAGGCAGAATCCATTCCAAGAAAGGTGAATCTCTATATGACTCAATTACTCGTACTTTCTGTACTCACTTACCCCATTTTTCACAAAGTATTGTTATGGCTATTGAGCCCAAATCTTAATATATTAAGAATTTCTTAAAAAGGGGAAGAGCATGTAAAACACACTTTTATGCATGGACGGACATTATGGTAAAATATTTTATGTGATTATCGGTACGGACATAATATAGTCACAGAATATGGTCATAAATGGATAAGATCCTGGTGCTGGGGCAGGGTCAGATACCACACAGCCAGGGATGAGCTATAAGTGTGGGACAAAACCAGATGGTCATTCGGGTGATATCACGCCACTATGCATATTGTAGGATAGCTTCCCCATGTTCTGGTACCGTGGAGGCTGTTATTGATTGGCTTTAATAGACTGGTGGACAGTCTGATATCACTAGCTGAATGCCCAGAGCAATCAATATGCACTTATTACAAGATTATCCATGAAAGATGTCGAAAATCTGATATGACCTGGAGGGTCAATGACAATACATTTTGAGGCTTTGCTAAACTTTTTGTTTTGCAGGAATGATTGGTTATTCTTAAAACTAGTAAATTTGGCATGTATTATATTCACTCTAGTTTTGTAGTTTATGCATTTTTCTAAAAACCTTTTCAGGATTTGAGGAGTAGCTTTAGAAGCTTGGTTTAGCTTTGGGATTTTTGATGTACTTTGTATCAGTCTCGTCGAGTCTCTTTTGATGTATTTCCAGTTGCAATAAGAATGTGGGTGTTAATGGTTCACTCTCTAGATATTTTTCACGCTTTCCACTATTGTCAAATCTAAATTTGTTTGATGAATCCCTTAACTCTTTAAATAGGGTCTTTCGCGAGCTTGCTCGTTGGCCGGTCATAGCCCATGTGTGATTGGGTCGTGACAACAGTAGTATCAGAGCATGAATTATCGAATTTCAAATGAAACCCAGAGTTAAGATCGAGACATCCACTAGTTGCACCTGGAAAGCAAAGGTTTGAAAGAATATTAACCTTTGGATATAAACTTGTCATGCTAATCATATTCTGATATATGCGTATGCGCTTTAGTTATGTCTAGCAGCAGTTCGAACAGTAGTGGGTACTCCAACAGTGACTCTGAGGATCACTATGAGGTGGCACCACCCGAGGAAGCACCCGAAGAGGAGGAACAAGGCATAGTACATCACGTCGGTCGAACTTTCGAGGTCAATCAGTACTCTTCGGACGTTGCAACTGTCGACCCATAGGGTTACGAGTAAGGTGTCATTATAGGGGTGCTGCACCATGTCAGAGTCTCTGTCGGTAAACGAGATTGTATTCCTGGAATTAGGTTTAGCTTTCTTTGTAGCCAGCTACACTGACATGACTTCCCTCCTGACAATCTGCTCCATCTCTGCCCTCAGTCGGTCTTCTTGCTACTGGTCTACCATCCCGTGGATGATGTTGATGGTTCTAAGCTCCTCCCTTGGGACCTCATTGGCGGGACCTGCTCTAGTCTTTTCCTTGTCAATATATGGGCCGAGGTGGCCAGTCGTCACCATCTCTTCAAGAAAATCCTTGAACGCCTGGTAGCTAGTGGTTAGATGACCCTTCTGCCTATGGTAGGTGCATCGATATCTATCATTGCCCCTCCTGGGGGCTCCCAACCTTCTTGCTGGCCATCTAAAAAATGGCTCCTTCTCGATCCTCCTAAGAAGGATATAGATGGGCTCTTTGAACACCGTAGTGTTAGCCATGAACTCGTACGGCTTCGGGACCCGGCGCTCCCCCATTTGTACCGTATTTGTATTCTTTCTCTTTGTCGCTCTAGTGCCTCTGCTGTGGTGGTCGGAGTGATAGTCGGCTTTGCTCCTCTTTTCTTTGGCCTCTTCCAGTTTGGCATAGAGCTCAATCTTGTCCATCAGCTCATTCATAGAGAATGGGGGAACAACATGAGATCTTCAAATTCCCGACTGGTGTGGTCTATCCTGAGTTTGAATGAGGCGACGACAATATTTTGGTCGCAATCCTCAATCTCATTATAGAGGTCCCAATACCGGGATGCGTACTGATACAGTGATTCTGAACTCGCTCGTCGAAGGCCGAGGAGGGAATCTACCTCTTTCTTTACTTTGGAGCTGGTGATGAAATAGGCCAAGAAAGCCTAAGAGAGATCATTCCAGGATACAATAGATCCCATCGGTAATCGGTCGAACCAGAGTAGTCCAACCTCTCCAAGACTGGATGAGAATAGCTTGCACATCAGTGCATCATCTCCAGAGTAAAGAGACATCATTTGCCAAAATGGATGATGTGAGTGTAAGAGTCTATATTGGGATCGTATTTGTTGAATTTGGGGGCTGAGAATTTGTCCGGGGGCCTCATGGCCTCATTTTCTGATGAGAATGGGGGTACATGCCAATCTTTCCTGTCGGAGCTGCTCA
The DNA here is from genome assembly GCA_002855965.1 of Monotropa hypopitys. NCBI lineage: Eukaryota > Viridiplantae > Streptophyta > Magnoliopsida > Ericales > Ericaceae > Monotropa > Monotropa hypopitys. The sequence continues at coordinate 1,943 of NMUG010006596.1, read as the reverse complement.
TCCTACTATACTGACCAGACCTCTACTCTGAGCCTCTGAGTGACCTTTTGCTCCGATCGTGGAGCCCGACTGTCTCCGTAGCTGCTCTGTCCGTGGTCCCTGGATGGTGACGACCCTCATCCTATCCTTAGCTGAGGTCTTTCCATTGACACTACCGCATTTGAACTCAATCAATCAAATATGGTTCATCTCTAGCTTTCGACTGAACACTCATCCCTATATCGGGCCAGGCGAGAGGTGCCATCTGACATGTTGACCCTTATTTCCACCTTACCAGATAGAGACTGGGTCTTCCTTCATTCCCAGATGGTTCAGAGCCGACAATCTTCTGCCACCGGAGGGCCTGCTTCTGCTCTGGGAGGGCGTTTGATAGTTTGGATCATTGTCCTCGGCATGGCTAGGATCTCCTTTTCGTGGCCTCCCTCAGGCGAACCATCTCGTACATGAGGGCGTCGATCTGATAGTCCCTTTTCCCAAGATCACCTTGTAGCTTCCGGATGTACTGCATGGTGGTCATCTTGGCCGGAGTGTCCGGACAGGATGTATCATGGCTGGCGTCTCCAGTCTGTGCTCGCCTTCTTGAATGGACGTCAGTTACCAGAGCAATGGTTCCATCGTTAACTCGCTTTCCCTTAGCATGGCGAACGTCGACACTATTCCTTCTGGATGTGTTGTGTTCACTCTGACCCATTTCTTATCGTTGTGAGCTGAATGGATGAAAGATTCAGAGAAAACAAAAGCAGGTCCCCAGCAGAGTCGCCAATTGAAGTGAGGGTTTTGCTTTTCAACCATCAAAGGATGAATCTTCCACCAAGCTACACAAGAAGAACATGTCAGGCTACCGACAGTTCTGCCGGTGGACCCTCCGATGGTAAAGTCAGGCGATGCTTCTAGAGAGAGAATGAAATGGATAGAGTTTCTGCTAGGGAAAGAGTGTGTACCTCTCTTCTGACCCATGCAAGGTATTTATATCATCACTGGTGCGCGTACAGTACATGCTTAGGCATGTCTGGTCCTCCGGCAGGGCTGCGTGGGATAGTGCGCCTATCTAAAGCAGTAGCTGTGTGGGGGACACGCCCTGATCTGGTCTCCTCAAAAGGTGTGAGAGCTGTCTGGTCGGCTGCATGCGTCATGAGCGTGCCTGGGAAATCCAAGATGTTGTCCCTGAAAAGAATATTCTCCGCAACTTTCATCACGCATGTCGGACTGACGCACTACTGACGACGGAGCATGGTCGAACCATCATCGTATGATATGGACCAGAAGGACAAGGTGCCAGAGCCCCAACCGTTCTGTGATTGGGCGAAGTGATGTAGCATTAGCTCTTTAGTAGGGCTTCTTGGCGCCTCCTATCTTCTACTTTCTCCCATCATCAGTGCCGACGAGGGTCCTGGAAGCCTTTCTGGCGGCCATTGAAATTCATTCATGCCCTTACAGATGCCATAGTCTATAAACTGATATGATGTTACCAATTTCATTCGGTATACATTCCCTATTCAAGGTTTAACCAAGTTCCCAAAACCTTAGTATTTCAGTATATTGCATCTTATATCGATACTAGTGATAGCCCCTGCAGATGGCACTCGATCCATGATTTCGAATGTAAGGTACATCACAACTTGTTAGTCGTGACGAAATTTTGGGTATTAATAGTGCCTTCGGCACTTTAGAGTGCGTCCGGCACCGATGAGCGACGACATTCGATCCATGTTTTTGGTATTTGAACATTCCTTTCGATATTTCATAACATGTCTAACACACTACGATTTTATCCGAACAAGTTGATTTTTTACATGGTAGCATACAATATTTTTTAAAAAAATTTGGACGGTTCAGATTTTTTGTCTGAGGCCTGAAAACACATGCCCAACCCCTTTACCGTGGGTGGGAGTGGGTGGGGGGGGGTTTAAGGTCTTTTTTGTCTTTTTTTGGGGGGGTGATTT
>NMUG010006595.1:0-12503 GCA_002855965.1 Monotropa hypopitys | reverse complement strand
ACACCGTCATGTGAAAGGTATTTCCAACGAGCCTTGGCACTCTCGGCACTCTCTAGTTTAACAAGCTCCCTCCACGTAGCATTAGTTGCTACTGGGACCTTGAACGAGCCTTTATGGCTCGGTTTGTCACAAGCAACATGTAAAGAAAGGAGGTTGATGCCCTTATCAACCTCAAGAAGCATCCGGATGAAAGCCTCCGTTAGTATACAGAGAGGTACTAGGAGCTCTACAATGAGATCTAGGATTGCGACCAGACGGTGGCAACTTCTTCTTTTAAGATCGGTCTGGAAAGTGATAGCCAGATATTCGCTAATCTCATTCTTCATCCTTTCGAAGACATAGATGACCTCATGCCCCGGATAGAGAAATTCTGTCAGCTGGAAGACCTTCTTGCTGAATGGACAACCCAGTGCCCGAAGCAGCACGTCTGGACGTCACAGCCATCCAGTAGCCGGAGGCAAGTCAACATTGTTAAAGCTGGTCCCAGGAGGGCTCCAAGGGCCCACGAGTTCATTGTTGAAACCACGATATTCACCGACCCATTTACTTGGTCTTAAAGCACATTGAGAACCAGCCGTTCTTTGTATGGTCGGACCACAAGTTGGGGACGACAAGCAGGTTGAAGGACAAAAGTATCCACTACACGTACCACAAAGAGCAAGGACACTTTACGACCGAGTGCAAATCCTTCAAGTCGTACTTGGAACACCTCGTGCAGCAGGGACACCTGGACAGATAGATCGACCACCAGAAGACCCGAAAGCTGGTCCAGATTGTCGGACGCCTTAACCAGCTTGAGGAGGTCATTCCAATGATCAATGTGATCCACAACCCTATCAACAAAGAGGCTGGCACTCATCTTCGTGCAGAGATCGACCAGGCCTCCGCCCCAAAACAACTGCTCATTGTCGGATCTACTCCAAAGCAAAAATACTCTGTCGAACGGTCAGGATGGTCCATCACATTCACAGAGAAGGACCTTGACGTGTCCAGCTCCCGCACAACGACGCCCTCGTGGTCACTATTCGCGTCGGTCCTGCCACCGTCCACCAGATCCTCGTCGATTAGGGAAGCTCAGCCGAGGTAATGTATTTCTCTCTTTTTCAAGCCTTAAGTTTTCTACTGACGACTTGCAGCCTGCCGACGTCCCTCTTGTCGGATTCAATGGTGCTCATGTCTAGACGCTTGGCAAGATTTCTCTTCCAGTCCGAGCAAGGTCCAAGATGGTCGATATGGAATTCATCGTTGTCGAGGTCCCAAGCCCGTACAATGCTATTCTTGGTCGGACCTGGATCCACTCCATGCAAGCCATTACTTCCACCTACCACCAGGTTGTCCGGTTCATTAGAGCCTCCAGACAACAGGAAGATATTTATGGTGACCAATCGGCATCCAAGAAGTGCTACATTTCAGCCGTCCGAAAAAACACAGAAATCAAGTAGGTACAGTGGGTAGAGGTCTCAGATGCTCCGGTCCTTGAGGACGTCGGTGCTCCAGCAGTCGATAAAGCAGTGGAGGAGCTTGTATCAATTCCAATCAACGAGAATGGAAGCCATCCCTTTCTCATCGGTTCCTCACTCTCTATGCCAGAGCAAGAGGAGATGGTAAATTTTCTTAAAACAAATATAGAGGTCTTCGCATGGACTCCATACGAGATGCATGATGTCAACTCATTGAACATCAGCCATCAGCTGAACGTCGACCCCGTCTAACATCCCGTCGTTCAAAGACCCAGACGCTCCTCTCCGGCACACACTCAGGAGGTCGTTGAAGAAGTAGACCGACAGAGCGAAGCAAATTCCATATGGGAGGTTCAAAACTCCACATGACTGGCCAACACTGTTGTTGTGAAGAATAAGTCTGGAAAATGGAGAGTCTGCGTCGACTACACCAACCTAAACGACGTCTGTCCAAAGGACTGTTTCCCCTTGGATAGGATTGATCAGCTCGTCGACGCCACAGCCAGACACCAAAGGCTTAGTTTTATGGATGCATACAGAGGATATCACCAGATATCCATGGCCGAAGAAGACATGAAGAAGACAACATTCATAACCCCCAAGGGGGTCTTATGTTACAGAGTAATGCCTTTCGGTCTTAAGAATGCCGGAGCTACTTATCAGCGGATGGTCTCACGGATGGTCTCTAGGCAAATCAAGGATACCATGGAGGTCTACATCGATGATATGGTCATCAAGCGTAAGCTTCTGGCTGATCACATCCGGCATCTTGTGGAAGTCTTTGAAATTTTCAAGAGGCACAAGCTCCATCTCAATGCCGAGAAATGCGCCTTCGCGTTGGGTCCGGCAAGTTCCTAGGTTACCTTATCACCTGCTGGGGAATAGAAGCGGATCCATCACAAGTCACAATAGTATCCAACTTGTGGCCTCCGTCGATAATCAAGGAGGTTCAACGGTTAACTGGTATGACGTCAGCTCTGAACAGGTTCATCAGTCGGTCATTCGATCTTTTCCGACCATTCTTCCAGGCGATCAAGACAATCCGGCGAAACTACAAATGGACAAAGGAGTGTGATCAGGCCCTCTAGCAGCTCAAACAGCATATATATAGCCCGCCAGTACTGGTTAAACCGAAGGACCTGAAGCCCCTTCTCCTCTACCTTACCGTCTCTCAGCATGAAGTGAGCTCCGTTCTATGTCGAGCTGAAGGGAGGGAGCATTAGTCAATCTATTACACTAGTAAAACACTGCTTCCTGTTGAAACCAGGTACTTACCGCTTGAAAAACTTGCTCTTGCTTTGGTTTCTGCATCCAGGAAGCTCCTCCCCTACTTCCAGCAACATATCATCGTGGTAGCACCCACTAAAGACAGTCCTCCGAAAAGCTAATCTCTCTAACCAGATCTCCAAATAGGTCATCGAGCTTGCAAACATCGACATCAAATATCAACCTAGAATGACCATCAAAGCTCAGGTCTTGGCCGACTTCGTCGTTAAGTTCTCTCCCGGGGTCATTCTCCAAGATACTCAAACGGAACCTCCAGCCAAGGACCAGGATCAGCCGAATGCCTTCTCATCTACTGCTCTGCCTCCATGGCGCTCTGATACTCGTATCTTGTACCCGGTGGAACCATGGTAGTTGTTCCATGGGTAAACTTGGAAGCTGCATGTTGACGGCGCTTCAAACAACAAGGGCTCTAGCGCAGACATTGTCTTGGTCTCTCTTGAGGATATCATTCACGAGAATGCCCTATTTATTGAATATCCGACCTCCAACAACGAGGCGGAATACGAAGTTCTGATTTTTGGACTTCGCCTTGCTAATCACACCGGAGTTAAGAAGATCTTTGTATACAACGACTCTCAGCTTGTGGTAAATCAATTGACCAGAGAGTATGGTGCCAGAGATGACAGGATGCTCAAGTACCTCAGCTCCGCAATCAATGAAGTTCAGAAGTTCAAGGCTTTCCAGATAGAGCAGATTTTCAAGGAGCAGAACTCTCACGCCGATGCACTGACAAAGTTGGCCTCAGTCTGCTCTCCCTCTGGCCAACATTTTGTCTCCTTCGGCACAGTCTCAAAGCCCAGTTTCGAGCCTCCGATTCTGAAGATAAATAATATTTCTGACGGACCAAGCTGGATGGATGAAGTGTTGGCCTTTCTCAAGAGAGACACTCTACTAGAGGACCGTCGAGAGGCTCATCGTGTCCGTTGTAAGGCAACAAACTTCTGGTTGTTCTCAACGGAGGCCCTCTACCAGCGGTCCAAGACCGGTCCATATCGGCTCTGTATCCATCCAAACCAGGTCCTTGGAATTCTACAAGAGCGACACTCTGGCAATAGTGAATGTCACTCCGGCGGGCGATCTCTCGTACATCGGGCAATTAGTCAAGGGTACTGGTGGATGAAAATGTGAAAGGACACCAGAGATTATATTCAGTCGTGCCACAAATGCCAACTTTTCGCTCCAGAAATCCACTGTCCGTCTGAGGATCTGTAATCAGTCACCAGCCCTTGGTCATTCGCCCAATGGGGTATCGACATCGTCGGCAAGCTACCGACTACTTCGGGTGGGTTTAAGTTCCTCATCACAGCAACGGACTACTTCACCGAATGGGTCGAGGACGAACCCCTCGTGACTATCACAGCTGCCGACGTCAAACGTTTCATATGGAAGAACCTCATTTCCAGGTTTGGCATACCATACACAATTGTGTCCGACAATGGCACCTAGTTTGTTGGCGACCTCGTATGCAACACATGTAAGGAGCTCGGTATCAGATTCTTTAACTCCACCCCCTACTATCCACAATGAAATGGTCAAGCCGAATCGTCAAACAAAACTATATATGTCGGTCTTAAGAGGAGACTGGAGTCAAAGAAGGGGAAATGGGAGGAAAAGCTCTCACACATCCTATGGCCCTACCGAACCACTCCTCGTCGGTCGACAGGTTAGACTCCTTATTCTATGGCCTTCGGCGTGGAAGCTGTCATCCCAGTTCAAGCAGGGTTCCCTACCATCCAGACACATCACTTCGAACAGCCAATAAACGACTCTACCCTGGTTGCCGATCTGGATCTTGCAGAAGAAAGAAAGGAGTTCGCCAAGATCAAACTGACCTCCTATCAATAAGAGGTAGCCAGGGTTTTCAACAAAAATGCCCGCGTACGAGTATTCAGGTCGAACGAGATGGTGCTCCGGATGGTGGTTCTAAAAAGCAAAAATAAAAAACTAATGCCCAACTAGGAAGGTCCTTTCAGGGTCACAAAGGACGCCGGCAAAGGGGCTTACAAGTTGGAAGAAATGGACGGAACACCCATCGACAAGCCATGGAATACCCCTCAACCTCAGGAAATACTACCACTGACTTTTGTACACCGGATAAAAAAAATTGTACAAAATCATAAGCTTTTCTCTGGTCCGGAAATTTCACTCCTGCAAAAGGATCACGCTCTGAACAATCACGCGACATCATACCCTCGTGGGGTCGCTCCTTGGCCAAGCCTCCAGCAGTCATCTGTCAAGTTTCTGTTGGTCAGGGAACAATTTTTTTCGTTACAATGACCAAGCCTCCGACAGTCATCTGTTATAATAGGTTCGGTTGTGAACCCTCAAACTGTGCATTAGATCAATCTAGTGTCAAATGTTTTGCAATAGAGGTAGGTTGCCTAGTAACTCTTCATGAAATACATCTTCTCCAACTCTTTCCCAATGAACACGAATATAATTCCTGACTCTCTGCGAACTCATACTCTAAATGGGGCTTGGCAAATAGGTTGGTGCCCTCTCCTGTTTGAGGTTTAGGCACTGTTTCTTTTGATGACAACTAAATAATCTCTGTACCACTAAATATCAAACTATAAGTGTTGCCATGAACGTCCCAATAATAAATGACAAGCATCCATAATCATAATGTCACACCAGGTCTGATCTTTCCACTTAGCACAAATTAAAAATATATATTAAACAACACTTGAAAACTTTTACCCCGGATAACTTGTAGGGATTGGGATGTGGCTCCATCTTCAAGTTTAACTTCTGCATGACTTCTTCAAAAACCACGTTCTCGCAGCTTCTAGAATCAATCTCAAATCGACACACCTTGCTTCCAATAGTACGGGTTGATTGGAATATGTTGTTGCGCATCCATGACTCTCCCTCCATCTCCTGTGGGGAGAAATATGCCCTTCGGACCACCAACAATGGTCCCTGGTCTCCTTCTACCTCCTTCTCATCAATCGCTTGCTCCTTGTTTCCATCGTCTGTTGATCCTCAGTCATACCCATCGACTGCATCACTGAGAGTCTTATCAAAGTCTATTAACAAAGCTTTTCATGAATGTTCATCTTCATGTTCTCAACAATACAGTGCCCCGGTTCTCCACACTTGAAACACTTTTAAAAACTTGATGTCTGAGGGTTTGTTGGGCGGGTTGTTGGTACTATAGTTTGAGGGTTTGCTGTACGTGTTGCCGTGGATGCCCCCGAAGGTTCTCGAGCAGCCCCACCTTAACCTACTCGTGTTGGTCACCGATTGAACCAACCTTTCAATACTAATTCCCACTGGTAGGCATTCGAAATAGTGTATAGATCACGCATGTTCAACTCATCCTGAAATTGTATGCATAAACCACCAACATACCATGCAAACTTCTACTCCTCAGTCTCTAGAAGATCATTTCTAGCCACGAGCTAGTAATACTCTCTGGTGTAATCAGTGACAGGTCGCATGTTCTATTGAAGGTTTTGTAACCGCTATATATCAGATGCAAATTGTCACACTCCGGAAAATTTATAATCTATTTCCTTGTAAATTCCGAATATTCTATTGCTTTTCCCATGTAATTCCTTAATTGTATGTCAGATTCATTGAAGTTCGTGCCTCCCCGAGGCATGTTTTTGGGTTGTATGAGGTTTAGGAGGCTCGGGGAAGCATTCGAGAGTGTCCATGGACGTTTGGGGTCTTGCCATGTCCATCCGGCAAGACCACGTTTTGATATGTGTGGCCCTCTCTCCCCCTCTCTTTTTCGATATAGGGGTTCCCTGTTTCCCCCTTCGTGTCTTGCATTTCGATATACAGGCTCCTCTCATCCCACTGTATATCGAAATGAAAGCATTTCAATATGCCATGTCATGAGCTGCATTTCGATATAGGGTTCCCCTCCCCCTTCTTATTTCGATATGCATGCCCTCTGTGGCAGTGTGCGGAGTGTATTTCAATCTGTGTCTCAGCACATATCGAAATACAAAGCCTCTGTTGGCTTCCATTTGTTCTCATATCGATATACACTTGGGGTGCATATCGATATGCAACCCTTCTGTTCGACTCCTTTGCTTTGTATTTCGATATGCACAAGGAAGTGCATATCGAAATGCAGTGTTCTTGTCTCCCTCAGAGAAATTGTATATCGATATACACCTTGGTGTATATCGATATACGCCTCATTAAGGGCAAATCGGGAATGAGTTTGGGGGACTTATTTATATACCCTCTCCACTCAACTCTAACACCATTACACTCACAATACACACACACACTCATTCGTATGCCCTCCCCCTCTCTCTAGTCAAATCTCGATCTCTCTCTTCTCTCCCACTTCTCTCTCCAACTTCAAATCCATGGGGATTTGGAGGAAACCTCTTCCATCAACGACGTTCTACACGTCGTCCTCTACGCGGCTATGGTCTTAGACCGTTCATTGGAGAAAAACCCTCACCTAGGGTTTCTTGGATCATCATTTGAGGTAGGGGTTTCTATACCTTATGTCTTTATTATTGGTCTTCCCTCCACCTCAAACCTTTCTAAGAGAAATATTGTGTTCCATGAATTTAGAGTTGCGGGTTGTATAAACCCTTAAATTTCTTAAGTGTATGAGGTCAATTGTATCTCATTTGGTTCCCCATGAACTTAATTTCTAGATCCCTTGGTCATTTTAGAAAACCTCCAATTTTTATAAAACCCTAGATTTTCCTAAGTTGTTGAACAATTGGAGATGACGTTGATTTATGTATTGGTATTGTGTTAATGGGATCTAGGAAGTGTTTTGATGCATTGAAATCTATAATTGAATGATTGTTCATAAAACTCATGTTTTGGATCAAGTCATAAGATTAGGAGGTGTTTGTCCTAATCTAGTCGAATTGAAATAAGAAAACGAATTGATTGAATAAGTGGCCTAAAACATGAGAGATTATTTAGGTTGGCTATATTTATATGGAAATTTCGTTCCCCGGAATTTTGATCCCTAAGTGGCTGATTTGCACTCACGACATTGCGCAATAGGGGCTTGATTGGGCCCTCCCGACGGGTCGGGTAATATGAGAAATTTATATGGTTAGTTTAGTAGATGGACTACTAGCGTGGAAATAGCCAAAACCTAATAACTCTTGATATTGATATTGATATTGTTGGTTTCTTGATTTCGTCAAGGTTAACACCTGGTACTCCATTGATTTCGTCAATACGTAGGATATGGCGATTTGTATACTTAACTCTATTGATTCTATCAATGTGTGAAAATGGTAACTTATAAACTAATCTCCTTGATTTCGTCAAGTTGAGCTTTTGGAAAGATTTGGAAACTTAATGGTCTTATCTCCTTTGGTTAGTCAAAGTTGACTATTTTGGGAGATTATCACTCATTGGTCTCTAGTAATAAAATCATGGTTCGAATCAAATGATTTTGGAAATGGAAAGAGATCTTATGCATGCATATTTTACATTTCTTGCCTTGGTATACATGCACCCCAATTTAGAGACATTCAGATATAGATTTCTCTACTAGGCTGTTGCATAACCCTCTATTTTTAGGTATCGGGCTTCGTTTGGATTGGAGCTGCATACTTCAGGCTTTTTGCCGGGCTTTTGAGCTTGGATTCATAGTAGATGATAGGTTGCTTCTTTTCCATTATTTATTGTACTTTTAATTTCTTCATTCCAAGTTGTAAATTTATAAAGGGTTGTAATTATATTTCATGTCATTTCTTGTGATTGTGCCATTTGTATTTCCTTCATCCGTCGTGCAATTATGAGATAATATGGATGGTAGATTCTTTCTTTCTGCACATTGTTACAATTATATATTCTCAAAAAATAGTTTAAAATTTCTGAGTTGTTACACAAATAGTTATGGGATAAGAATGCAACTCGCATCTTCTTCTTCATCTTTTCCCAAGAACTAACCTTTGTCTTTCCCTGACTCTGTCTGCTAAGTTTGAGTTGTTGCCACCAAGCAAAGGCCCTTCCACGAAATCTTATAACCACGAGAGGGACCCTCCTATCCTCTGGGTCACTTTTGAACTCCAAGACCTTATCAATGGTGTTGACCTAGTCGAAAAACTCTTCTAGCATGAGACTCCCATGGAAATCTAGAATTTCGATCCTTAAATTGGATCCCCAGAAATTAGAATCGTAGTTGTTAACCACGATTTTGCGACCCCATATTCATGGTTGACGATTGCCAATAACTGGAACAATGTCTTTGTCATCCGAAAACTCTTCATCCTCTTGAGAGTTAGGTTTTGTCGTATGCCCACAAGTTGGGTTGTGAAGTTCTAGAGCATCAAAGTGTTTGAGAATCTCCCCAAGCGATGCCTCTAGTCGTTATTGGCCCTTTTCTATTTGAGCTTCTCGCACCATGTCATCTCACTCATAGATCTCCTTATGAACAACTGTTCGACCTCCTTGTCCACCTCGACTTCCAGCAAGTCCTTCGGCCATATCAAGATCATAATGTGAGCTCTGATAAACTGTGAGAGAATAGAAGCAATGACAATCCCAAACTATGCGTATACTGAGATACAATTATGAGTAAATACTCGTTTTCATTAATCAATAATAAACTGCATTGTACAATGCTTACAATCGATACTTGTAGATAGGGATGCAAACGAATCGAATTGAGCCGAATTGTAAAATGTTCAGGTTCAATTTGTTAAGATTTTAGCAAATTCAAACTCGAACTCGAACTTAGTAAAAATTTGATAAGTCAAACTCAAGCTGAACTCGCCTAGGTTTGACTCAAACTCGAACGTGTTTACGAATTTTAACGTGCAAAAAATTAACATATATTTATGTACACATACGTGTCTAATCTGCAAATAAATAAGTTTTCTATATACTTAATTATAATAAACATATCTATAGAAATTTATATATACAACTTTTGAGAATTTTGTTCTATACAAACATATATTTACGTCTATAAATTCATTTATGTACAAATTTGTGCATAAAATTTTTATTTTCTACATATATTTCAAGTTCACGAGCCTAATCAAGTCAAATACTATTATGATCAGGTTTGACTCATTTATTAAACGAACCTAAAATTGAGATTCATGTTCAATTCATTTAATAAAAGAATCGAACTCAAATAATTTATTACCAAATCAAAAATTAAATACTTCATGAATGACTCGATTCATTTACAACCCTATTTATAATTTTTAAGAATCCTAAACCAACTAGGAAGGAAATAATCAGTAATTGAGAATGCAAATCGCATGCATAATTAAGGAATAACAAAAATTACCTAAAAAGATAATTATGATACTAATTTAAGAAATAAAAATTATAAAAAATATAAGACTTTCAAAACATCCAAAAAGGAATTTCCAATCAAAAGTTATTAATGTTCAAAGTATTTCTATAAACGACAAATTGGACTTTTAATTACCTAAATTGGTTGGAATGGCCAAAATTGATCCAGTCATGGCGAAGCGATGAGTATAAATGATAAACCCATTTCTGATAAAACCTAACATTTCTGGATTATTTTACCAACATTGGATCACACGTTTATTAGGCCACAAATAATTCATAAAAGTTGATACAGTCCGGTCTGCATCAATAACATAAATAAAAAAACATATAAATAATTTTATTCTAGTTATGATTATTTGACAATGAAATATTTAATGCTTGTTTGACACCTTTAAGTAGGAATGGCAATGGGTGGGTTGGGGCAAGTTTTGGCATACCCCAGCCCTGTCCCCAAAATTTTCCAACATCCCCCGAACCCGACCGAGCAATTTCAAAGTACCCCCAGCCCTTACCTTAAGTGGTTCTTTGAAATTGTTTTGCATTGCAATACGACTACCTTCGCCATACTTGCTTCTATCGGGTAACGGGTTTACCCGCCCCGCCCTGTCTTATTTCCTCTGATCTTTTTTTAAAAAACACAAATTATCACTAAGCTAAGATGAATAAAAAAATAAAGAATTTAACTATATAAAAATTACATCAAAAAAATTAACCTAAACTGAAAAAAATTATAAATATCATTAAGACAGTGATTTTAATTATAAAAATAAAAATGTAAATGTAATTATAATTTATATATAAATATTTGGGACGGGTAATGTCGTGGCAGGATGAGATCAATCCGAACACGCCCTAAAATATATCGGATTTTTTAATTACTTCCCCCCTAACCCTACCCGTTTCCCAAAAAATTGACAAAACCCTTCCCGGACGGGTTTTGGATGGGTTCGATTGCCATCCCTACCTCTAAGGTTGCCCATGTTCACCAATTGTATGCAGAAATGAATAACTAAATTTGAATATCGTTAAACTAACCAGACTAGTCTCGAGGTGCGCGCAAGCTCGCCCGGAGAGGATACTGGTTGTCTAGCCAAAAAAAAATATACACAAAATACAAGTAACAATTTACGTCCAACCACTCTTCCTTCATAATTCTGAATGGGTTTGATCCTGAAAAGAAACAGTCCAAGCAGGCAAATCCTTATAACCAATGCAGGACCCCAACTGTGACAAATCAAACAAAACAGATTAAACTGGGCGTGTACCTAAATTAGAGGACAAGTGACTTATGTACCCAAGTCTCCATGTCCACTTGCTTCGGTGTATTTCGGTCACATATATGATTCTGTGACTTCACCCAAACTTTCAGTGCAAAGGATCTTTACCACCTAATTCACTATCTATGAATTAAGTCCACAACTAAACATAGCCCTAAAAACATCATGACAATTGGGCTGTCGACTCACTGACTAATTGCAAGCCTGATTGGCCTCAGAGAAGAGCTGGGCTTGAACAGAAGCGGCCTTTTCAGAAACCAAACCTTGAATAAGCAGAGTCTTCACCTCCCAAGCAGAGTAAGGAAATTTCTCTCTGGCGTAGGAGTTGAGCAGCGCCGCCGTCGATTGCTTCACCAATCCCGCAAACGCGTTGTCGCTTCCGTCGTTCCTTGCTGCCGCTTCCAACAGCGTCAGATCGTATCTGTACCGCTCGAACGCTCTCGATCCGAACACCTTGGATACTGTGGATGCCTGAGGGACCATCCTCGGCCATGGCTCTCTCCTGCTGCTCCAATACCTACACAGGTGTTTTGAGTATTTCCTACAAAGCTTACTTCATGTTTCCAATGCATAACAACACAAACACAAGAGTATATTGATTTTGCAGGTATTTTCTAAGTTTCAGCTCAATCTCGCTACCACACAAAGATGTGTTTTAAGGTTAAAAGTGTCCTCATTTTTCTTCTCTGTTTACGCAAAAAATCGCGTTCTGGGTTAGGAGAAAATGGGAGAGAGAGAGAGCTTACTGGGGGGTGCACCGTCCTGTGTTTCTTGTGTAGAGAAACCCCGGTCTAGCCTCTGCTTCCATTGCTGCCGCAAAGCAACAGAGAAAGAGTAGAACGAGTCGACTCAGTCGTGGGTAAGAGTGAAACCTCTCCATCTTCTTGTACACTTTCATTGGCTGCTGCTCACTGCTATCTCTGAGATTACTGGATCTGTATTTGATTTTCAAACGACACTGGCGATGGATATGGGTGGTTACTGCTCTGTCAGTCTTCTTGCTGTGACTTTTTTTTAGCCCTGCTACTAGGGCTGCGACAAAAACCGAAAAAACCGTGAGACCGAACCGGACCGTATGTTTTGGATTTAATCTGTGGATTAATGGTTCGGTCCCGGATTACAAAAAAATAAAACCGTTAGTAATGGTTCAGACACGATTTTTTTTCAAAAACCGCGAATTATCCGAACCGGACCGTGAGTTAATATACATATATTTATAGAT
>NMUG010006594.1:0-12505 GCA_002855965.1 Monotropa hypopitys | reverse complement strand
CGTGTTGATTTAACAGAAAATTTGTTAGAAGCATAAGGCACCATCCATGGAAAACAAGAGCATCCAAAAGGTTTAAGAATAGTGTAATCTGAATTCTTGTTAAACAATACTTGATAAGGAACTTTAAAATTATTTTTTGAACTAGGCAATCTATTAATAAGATAGAGACTAGTTAGCAAAGCTTCTAACCAAAACTTGGTAGGTAATGAAGCTTGATGCAAAAGAGTTAGAGTGGTCTCAACCAAATGCCTATGTTTTCTTTCAGCTGATCCATTTTGCTCTGGAGTGTTAGGACAAGATGTTTGATGGAGAATACCATATTGGGAATACAAAGCAGATAAGTATTTGTTTATGAATTCTCCTCCATTATCTGACCTGAAGACTTTAATTTTCTGTTGGAATTGATTGAGGACAAAAATTCTGAAATCTGATACAATCTGTTTTACTTCAGATTTGTACCTTAAGGGAAATACCCATGTATACTTGGTGTAATCATCCAGAATCAACAAGTAATACCTAAAACCTTGACATGAAGGTATAGGTGCTGGTCCTCAGACATCCATGTGTAACAAATCAAAAGGTGCAAGAGAAATTGAAGAAGAAACAGGAAAAGCAATCTTGTGACTTTTGTTACAATTGCAACTTACACAATCAAAAGGAACAGTTTTATTAACAGGTGGTTGAAATTGTTTGACAAGAGACTCAAACAAAGGTAAACTAGGGTGACCAAGCTTTTGATGCCACATTAAAGTGTTATTTGAGTCTTGAGTCACCAATGCAGTAGGAACAGAAAATTGCTCAGTAGAGGGATAGATTGGATAGAGACCCTGGTGACATGGTCCCTTGTGAAGCACCTGATTGGTGAGAAGATCATGTATTAGAAAACCAGTGGAGTCAAAAAAAATTCTGCAAGAATTTTCTTTTGCAAAGTGATACACAGACACAAGGTTATGTGATATTGATGGAACATGAAGAATATTAGACAAAGAAAAAGAAGCCTTAGGGGTAGGTAAAACACCTGGACCAGAGTGAGTAATTGGTAAAGTGCTTCCACTTCCAACCATCACACCAGTGTTACCTGAATAAGGATTCTGGACAGACAAGTTAGACAAAGTATTGGTGACATGAGACGTAGCCCCACTGTCAAAATACCAAGGATTATTCTGAGGATACTCAGATGACACCCCTGAAGCATATAAAGAATCAGTCAGAGTTGGACTTGATGGAAAATTCTGAGTGAAATGAGCCTGTGGTGGTCTTTGTGAAGGTTGAACCCCATGTGATTGATACAGTCCAGAAAATTGATAAGACTGATAAGGTTGAAATCTTGGTGCCTGAGCTTGGCCTGGATTATTTGACAGATGCTGAGATGGAGGAGGATATCTTGGCTGGTAGGATAAATTTTTTCTGTGATAGCATGTGGCTGCAGTATGATTTGTACGAAAACAAATCTGACAGCCTCCTTGTACCCAAACAGGATTCTGATTTCTATTCTTTCCTCTATTAAAAGATTTGTTCCTATTAAAAGAGGAATTAGAATAGCCAGAATGACCTTCTTGATTCTGAGTAGCAACCAAAACTGTAGATTGATCAAGTTTGGCTCCAACTTTGTTTTGACTCTGCTGGATAATCATATCTTCAGATTCTAAAATGGACATCAGTTCTTCAAATTTTAGCTCTCCAGATCGCATTCTAGTCGCGCTCTTAATAGAATCAAACTCACTAGGCAATCCGTGCAATGCATAGAACACAAGGTCTTCATTATCTATAGAAGAGCCAATAGCTGCCAATCTATGCGCATAACCTGAAATTTCATCTAAGTATTCTTGTATTGATGTCTTTTTAGATACAGTGAACAACCTTTGTCGTAGATCATGAACATGAGATCTAGACAACGAAGTAAAACGAGATGCCAAAGTAGACCAAACATTTTGCACAGAATCAATACCAAGAATATGTGTTTGAACTGTAGGTGAAATGC
The DNA here is from genome assembly GCA_002855965.1 of Monotropa hypopitys. Lineage (NCBI taxonomy): Eukaryota > Viridiplantae > Streptophyta > Magnoliopsida > Ericales > Ericaceae > Monotropa > Monotropa hypopitys. The sequence goes on along the minus strand of NMUG010006594.1, from coordinate 10,524 downwards.
TCGCAGTAAGACACGCGAGCAGATATCCATGGATTAGCGTCCATTTCAGGAATTCTGGATTAGGAACCTTATTTTGACTAGAATCTAATATTTCAGTGCACGGAATAACCATTGTGCCATCCAGAAACCCTAGGTAGCCATTCGCTTTGAACGCATTCATAACTTGATTTTTCCACAACAGGTAATTAGTGGTATCAAGTTTGATTGTAACAAAGTTGGAGAAATTGGAGATTAAAAATGTTAAAGCTGGAGGTAGCGCCATTATGAATTAGACAAATCAAACGAAGAATCAGAAAAGAAATATCTGGACGAAGAATCGAAGAAACAGCACTAACTCAGTAATGTAGCTTGATGAAGAAGATCATGACGTAATTCATGAAGATGAAAAACAGATTGATGAAAGAAATCTTGAAAACACAGAGGATCAATCAGCTTGACGATGGTCGAGAGCTCTGATACCATGTTGAAATATTCATTTCAATATTATTTCTGTTGTGAACAAATGTAACAAACTCAAGGCTTATATAGCCTTCGACTAACCGACTTACCTAACAACCTCATAACAGACTTTAATAGTCTTTTAACTAACCCTTTACAATATATTCTTCAATTAACAATAATTTCACCCTTGATCCTTTTGATCATTCCTTAATTTTTTCTTAAAGATCTTATGTTTCATCTCCTTAATATACCTTTATTATTTATAATTCATTCTTTAAAATCACCAGTTATTCCAAATTTAAGAATAATACCAGAATTGATGTCTCACTTCTGGAAATTATGATTGGAAGGGTAGATTTTCAAAAATTGCTTTTCCGATAATAAACTCAAGAAATCAGCAGAACCAAGTTTTGGTCCTGAAGTTAAACAAAGCCATTTATTCATATTTTAATGGAATACCTTATCCTTTTAATTCTAAGATTTGCCATAAACTTACATACTATTATTAGTTACTGATTTTGAATATAATTTCCTATCAATTTTCTCATGTTTTGCCGAAAATTACAATCTGGGAATCAATTGGATACAGGACGGGCATGAGGACCGATGGCTGCATCGGTGGCACTAGTGCTTAGCCCGGTGCTGGTTCTGGGTTTTATGTTCAATTTATTTCTTGGTTTGAATGTTAATTCTATATAAAATTGGTCCTCGATTTACCTATGTTATGCTAGAGATCAAATAAGCAAAATAAGTTCGGATTTTGCCTTGAAGACTTGAGTTTTCCTCTTCTGCTCCCTCTACCTCACTGCACCACGGCCGCAGCGGCCAACCTACTAGCCATCACTAACCACCTCAACAAAACATCCACCGAGAACTGCCCAAACCAGCTCCGAACAACCTCATCCCATTGCCTGAACCCACTCTATCGTTGTCTAGGTTTTTCCTCCCCTCTCCGTCTCTCTCTCTCTCTTTTGTTAGGATTTTAGACGCAAAACCCTAGACTACGATTTGGATCTGGAAACTATGAATCAAAAAGAAAACAATGCGCAAAGAAAACAGAAAGCAAAAGAACACGCAGATTTACGTGGTTCAGTATACACAGTGCAATGTATACCTACGTCCACGGGAGCCAACACGAATCCACTATGAAATCAGTTTGGGGATACAAGTCTTCTCCAATCTCTATCGGAGATTGGTTTTCTCTCGCCTCTCCTTTGATAATCGCTCTGATATTCGTAACCCTAATACAACATAAAAGGTTACTTATATAGGGCTGGGTTGAAACAGGAAATTACACCAGAGGTCCCTCAAGTGGGCTTGGATCAGATGCGGGTCGGGCTTGGTTATCTGCACCCCAACAATCTCCCACTTGAAGATAACCGCAACAGAAGCAGCTCCAACCTCCCAATGATTTCAATTCTGGTGGACGTAGTCATCAGACCCCTCCTCGTGTGGCTCCTGGAACTTCATCGATCAAGCATGAAGGCCAACTGAAGTTGAACACAACTCCAGTTTCTGAACAGTGACAACCTTGGTCAACATATCTGCAGGATTCTTGTCCCCCAAGATCTTCTCCAGCAACAAATCCCCATCCTCCAAAAGCGAACGAATGAAATGGTATCTTAAATCAATGTGCTTTGTCCTGGCATGGAAAACAGGATTTTTGGCAAGGTGTATAGCACTCTGACTGTCACTGAAAAGAACACAGTTCTCTTGCTTCAAACCCAACTCCTCCAAAAAACCCTTCATCCAAATCATCTCCTTTGCAGCCTCAGTCACGGCCACATACTCAGCTTCTGTCGTGGACAATGTCACCAGTTTTTGCAGACGTGAAACCCAACTCACTGCTGTTGAACCCAAGGTAAAAACATAACCTGTGGTGCTTCGCCTAGTATCCGAATCACCGGCAAAATCTGCATCCACATAAACCTGCACTGTTAACTTCCCTTTCCCAAAACAAAGTGGCAAGTCAGTAGTACCTCTCAAATATCTCATAATCCACTTTACTGCTTCCCAATGCTGCTTCCCTGGATTTCTAGCAAACCTGCTAACAACTCCCACTGCATGTGCGATATCTGGTCTCGTATTCACCATTGCATACATTAGACTACCAACGGTCGAAGTATAAGGAACTTTGGCCATATTATCTCTTTCTGCATCCGTCTTGGGTGATTGACCTTGAGAAAGTTTGAAATGACTCCCCAAGGGTGTGCTAACTTCCTTAGCACCATGCATATTGAACCTTTCCAGAACACGTCCAATATACTCAGCCTGACTCAACCGCAAGGTTCCCTGATCCTTGTCTCTGCTGATTCTCATCCCAAGTATCTGCTTCGTTGCACCTAGATCTTTCATAGCAAACTCTTTTGCCAACTTTTGCTTCAACCTGTTGATTTCCTTAACACAGGATCCTACTACAAGCATATCATCTATATAGAGCAAGAAAACAATGTAGCTAGAATCAAACCTTTTGAAGTAACAACAGTGATCTCCGTTGCACCTGGTGTAGCCACTGCACTGCATGAAACCATCAAACTTTCTGTACCACTGTCTGGGAGCCTATTTCAAACCATACAGACTCTTCTTCAGTCGGCACACCATCTCCTCCTTGCCTTTCACAATGAAGCCAACAGGCTGCTTCATGTATATTTCTTCATCCAAATCTCCGTGAAGAAAAGCAGTTTTGACATCTAACTGCTCAAGGTAGAGATTTTCAGCAGCAACCAAACTCAGAACCACTCTGATAGTAGACATTTTCACAACCGGTGAAAATATCTCTGTATAGTCGATTCCCTCCTTCTGCTAGAAACCCTTTACAACCAATCTTGCTTTGTACCTTTTCTTGCCGTCACTTTCTTGCTTAAGCCGATAAACCCACTTGTTGTGCAATGCTTTCTTCCCTGTTGGAAGTTGAGCTAGTCTCCAAGTACCATTGGAATGAAGAGAATCCATCTCTTCCTGCATTGCAATCTTCCACTTTGTTGACTCAGAAACTTCCATAGCCTCATCATAGCACTCTGGTTCTCCACTGTCCGTCAAAAGCAAGTAATCAAGTGACGAAATATATCTTGGATTAGGCTTGGGTACTCTGGTTGATCTCCTTAACTCCCTGACTGCTGAACTAGAACCTGCCTCCGGAGCTTCCTCATCTAAGGCTATCTCCTCTTCCTGAGCAGAACTCTGCTCAGCCTTACTGTCATCTGGAAGATCTTCTATCCCAAAGTACTTGGATGTATCACCATCCGAAGTGTTGCTCTCACTGCTATGTTTGTTGTCCATGTCCTTGTACATTACCTTTTCATCAAATACAACGTCCCTGCTTCTGATTATCTTTCTGTTCTTATCATCCCAGAAACGATAACCAAACTCATCTCCACCATATCCAATAAAAGTGCACTTCTGTGACTTAGCATCAAGTTTATCCATGTTCTTGTCGCTAATATGCACATAGGAAACACAACCAAAAACACGTAAGTGTGATAGATTTACCTCTTTGCCGCTCCAAACCTCATCTGGTATGCCAAAGTTCAGCGGAACTGATGGCTTAAGATTGATCAAATAAGCTGCTGTGTTCACTGCATCTGCCCAAAACATCTTTGGCAAACCTGCATGTATCCTCATGCTTCTGGCACGCTCCATCAAGGTCCGATTCATCCTCTCTACAATGCCATTGTGTTGCGGAGTCCCTGGAGGTGTTCTTTCTAATCGAATACCAAACAGGCCACATGCTTTCTTGAAATCCGCCAGCTCATACTCTCCGCCATTGTCAGACCTTAACCTCTTCACCTTCAAATCTGTTACGTTTTCCACTGTGGCTCTCCACTTCTTGAAGACTTCAAATACTTCTGACTTTTGCTTCAGGAAATATACCCATACCTTCCTCGAGTGATCATCCACAAATGTAACATAGTAATAGGAACCGCCAAGAGAAGCCACAGTCGCTGGACCCCAAACATCTGTATGGACAAGCTCCAGCTTCTGAGCTCTGGGAAGTCTGCCCACTTTCTGAAAGCTTACCCTTTTATGTTTCCCGAAGATGCAATCCTCACACATGTCAATGTCTACTGACTGCAAACCAGGTAGCTTCCCATTGGACTGCAAAACCGTCATTCCCTTTTCACTCATATGCCCCAGCCTCCTATGCCACAGATTTGAGCTCTCCTTCATGTCAGCAACTGCAAGAGTGTCACTACCATGTGAAGTCAAGTAAAGTGTACCAACTTTCTTGCCTTTAGCCGCCACCATGGTACCGTTAGAAACTTTCCATGTGTCCCCTGTGAATGTAGAAGTATAGCCTGCTACTGCAAGCTGTCCAACTGAAACAAGATTCCTCTTCAAACTAGGAACATGTCTGACATCTTTCAGACACCATCTGTACCCCTGCGTAGCAATGTGAACATCACCTCTTCCAACAATACTACAAGGCTCATCATCCCCCAAGTATACTTTCCCAAAGTCACCTGCAACATAGTTCTGCATAACATCCCTATTAGCAGTGGCGTGGAATGAGGCACCCAAGTCTATAACCCATGACTCAGCATCGCTATTCATAGAAAGAATAAGTGCATCATGCACGATGTGAGCCTCCTGCCCACTGTTATTCTTATTCGGTGCTTTGCAAGTAGCAGACATATGGCCTGTTTGACCACAGTTCCAACATTCACCTTTGATGGGGCGAACCTGAGCCTTGCCCTTATTTACCTTGCCCTTCGATCTAGACATGTTTCTGTTCTGATTCTGGCCACCCTTGGTATGACTTCTACCCCTTTGTTCAACATTTAGGGCAGAACCTGAAGGGCCTGAACCAGAACTAGAAGCTTCAATCGAGCCCATTCTCACCTCCTCGGTCAAGATCAAACTGACAACCTCACTCAGTTTTAACTTCTCCTTACCTGCCGAATTACTGACTGCAGTTACAGTACCTTGCCAACTCTCTAGCAACTGAGACAGAATTAATAAGGCTTGAACCTCATCATCAAACTTGATATCAACATAAGTGAGTTGATCAACAACCGTATTAAACTCACTGAGATGTGACATGAAGGAAACCCATTCTGCCATAGATAGGTTGAAAAGTTTTTTCATCAGATGTACCTTTTTCGCCGCAGACGGCTGCTCGTACATCTTCCTTAGCGCTGCCATGAGATCCTCCGTTGTCTTTTCTTTCAATATGTTGTGCGTGACTGCCTTTGAAAGAGAAAGACGAATGACTCCTAACGCCTTTCTGTCCAAGACCGCCCAATCCGAATCGCTCTCGTCGGTCTTCTTCCCTTTCACTATACCCTGCAACGGCCGGTAAAGATCCTTCTGATACAGATAGTCCTTTATCTGCGTTTTCCAGTACGCGAAGTCTGAGCCATCGAACCTGTCGATCCTCTGTTTGCCTTCCTCAGAACCCATAGCTCCCACTGAAACCCTAATCTGACGAAACGAGATGAAATCCTAATCTGTTCGACAGACACAAGGCAACCGCCGCTTTGATACCAGTTGTTAGGATTTTAGACGCAAAACCCTAGACTACGATTTGGATCTGGAAACTATGAATAAAAAAGAAAACAATGCGCAAAGAAAACAGAAAGCAAAAGAACACGCAGATTTACGTGGTTCAGTATACACAGTGCAATGTATACCTACGTCCACGGGAGCCAACACGAATCCACTATGAAATTAGTTTGGGGATACAAGTCTTCTCCAATCTCTATCGGAGATTGGTTTTCTCTCGCCTCTCCTTTGATAATCGCTCTGATATTCGTAACCCTAATACAACATAAAAGGTTACTTATATAGGGCTGGGTTGAAACGGGAAATTAACCAGAGGTCCCTCAAGTGGGCTTGGATCAGATGCGGGTCGGGCTTGGTTATCTGCACCCCAACATCTCTCTCTCTCTCTCTCTCTCTGCGACACGCCCTCCACACGACATTGTTTTGTTTTTTTATCTTCTCCTCTCTTATTTTGCACACACACAACACATTATTTACCGTACATGTGCATATATAGTATTTTTTTACTTTTTGTTACTAAATTACACTTTTATCCTTATATTTTATAATTCTATGATTTAGACTCACATACTTAAATATTGAATTTTAAACCTCAATTTCACATATTTTATTTTTCTTGAACTTTAAATTATTATTTTCTGCCAATTACGCTCAATCCCGAAAAATTCCATCATTACAATTTAAAATTAAAAATTTTAAATCTCTGTATTTACTTTTAAATAATATATTCATTATAAAAAATCGGATCTTATAGTACGACTAGCGTTGTCCATTTGTCCAGTTGCAGTTGTAGTAGCATGTGGAAGTCATATCAGTTTTTCTTTTGATAGGTACATTTGGAGTTGTTTGAGTACTTTTGTTATTTTGTTGTATCACACCATATTTGTACAGTTTTGTGGAATGAGTATGTCATGTTGCCCAGTGTGGTAGCCGGACCTTAGCTCTAGGGGGTCGGATCCGGCACAAGCCCGGCCCATGCTCCGGTAATTCATATCTATTGGTGTCGCTGTTCTCATGGCCCTTCGCTAGGCCACAATACCGTCCGACATCCCCCCTCGGCAACATGCTCCGACAATATGGATAGGCCAAACAAAGTTGACTCCTCCGGCTACTAAACCGGTCGGTAGAGCATCATTCACCAGTCTTGTGACGAAGCGTCGCTCCCGGCCGACCTACTCATAGCGGAAGGGCATCCCTTCGGGCTAACCTCCGACAATGAGCACCACGCCTGCATTCTTTTCCATCCATATGTACAGTTAACCCGGCCCACTGGACGCACTGGCCCGTATTGGCCAAACACGTGCACCATCCGGGTCAAATACTGCACGGGAGAGCCTATAACGTGCGGCCCACGTACCAAATCTTACCCTAAAGAGCACATATCCCTATAAATACCCCATTTGGGTACTGTTCATGGGATGTGCTCCCCGACTGCCTATCGTCCGGCCTCACTTGCTTTCTATTTCCTTTCTCAAACAGAGACTAACTTAAGTTTCGGAGGCCCCGTTGGTTACAACCGATCGGCGGGCACTAACCTTTGTTTTGCAGGAGCCCAGCAGGTGGACCCCCATTTCTGTCTTTGCAGGGACCCACATAGATCGTCGGCAAATCTTTCCGATACTTGATGGTCCGGTCATCCGAGAAGCAAATCTCGAAGTTTTCGACTACCACAATTGGCGTTCACAGTGGGACCTCGGCCTTCGAACCTTTGGTGGTAACCCTAACTTCTCTCGAGCCTTCCGACTAATGGGAACCGAACACCCAAACCTACCAGTCAACACCGACCTCTTCGCGTTTCCACCACCTCCTCCTCCGGTAGTTGTCCCTCACCAGTCTGTAGGAATCCTTGATCTTGCTATTGGTTTTACCTTAGCCGGTCCCATCTCTGATGTGACTATCGCCCTGGATCGGATGATGAGAGAGAAGAATGTAGAGATTGCCCTTTTAAAGGAGCATGTTGCCAAACTTATCCAGTCGGCTCCACGAGCGACATCCGCAACGTCGAAGTCCGGGGAAAGAAGCCGCCACAGACCAGGTAAGGAGAAGGTTGGGGCTGACCCCCCTTATCAGCCGGAAAGGGAGCACCTGGGAGATTTTGAGCTGCTCGGGACTGGAAAGACTACTCCAAGTGCCCGGACACTGGCAGTATCTGACGGAACACTGTACGTATACGACCACGGAATTTTTGTCTCCGTTAGAACGAAGAAGCATAATCGAGCCCCTCAGAGTCCGGAGAGAGATCATCGACGAAGGCACAGATGTCACGCTTCCTCCTCACCACGCAGAGATGACCGAGCAGAACACCATCGGCACAGAAAGAGACGGATGCCAGAAATTCCTCTAACCAACACCCACCGTGATGTGGATCCAAGGCTAGGGCAACTCAGCGCCATACCTTATTCACGAACGATAGAGTCGGCAACTGTTCCGGCCGGATTCTACCTGCCCAAATTTGCCAAGTATGAGCCCAAAACCGATGCCTATACACATCTTATTTATTTTCGACAGGTGATGTCTATCTATACCTCCGATGAGGCCGTCCTATGCAAAATCTTCCCAACAAGTCTGGGAACTCAGGGTTCGTTACAATTCAACAAGCTCCCAAGAAGATCCATCCGAAGTTTCAGGGATCTGGAAAAAGAATTCTTGTCCCGGTTTGTAACGAGCACCACACAGAAGAAGGACGTCAGCCCCCTGATCAGGCTTCGGAAGCGGCAGAACGAGTCCCTCCGGCAATATGTTGGCCGCTATTGATAGTTATATAATAAGGTCCAGGACTATGACCAGAGCATTGCGGCTACCTGCTTCAAAATGGGACTCGAGACCGACGGCCTTATCTTCCGGGAGCTTATGATTCACCCTCCAGATGATATGGAGGATCTTATGCAAACAGTGGACAAATACTGCCAGTTGGAAGACCTTTTGGCCGATCGCACATCTCTCCGATCATCCGTACGCCCGAGTCAATCGAATGGAACAACCCCACGTCGGCACGTAAACGTGGTAAAAGCTGGTGATATCCGAAGACCTAGGCGGGAAGATTACGTGGCTGAAGTGACCGTCTTCTTAGAGCCCACTTACATGGTCTACAAGCAAATCCGAGATATGCCATTATGCAGACGCCCGGACCAAAAAATGGGCACGGAGGCCAACTGTGCCTGATGCGCATTCTGTACTTATTACAAGGAGAGGGGACATTACACGAACGCCTGTCAGCCACTCAAAGCCTACATGGAACTCCTAGCCTGGAAGGGCATCTAGATCGATGGATTGACAGGCCAAAAACTCAGGAATTGGCAAGGAAAACAAGGCCACCCGCCGTAGAAGAGGAGAATGTCCCACTTATCCCATGAGGGACAGATTGGACCCCTGGACAAATTGTAAAGGAACATTTCCTCTTCATGAAGTGAATGCTTTCTATTATTTTAAATGTTTGTCTTGGCTTGCGGATAAATGACAGGTCTTGCAACTCCCTCTCTCTCCCATAAAAGGAGCAATCACATAAGGCAAACCAGCGCCAGTATAAAGAGCGCTTCCCGCAGATCATTCCAGCGAGGGTCCGGCTACTCCGGTAAGCGTGGCTCCAGCAGGCGCAACTTCGGGCTTTGATTATAACCTGTTGTCCACCACCGCATGAGTCCGGCACCCCATCCCTCATTATGAAATCACTCGGCAAAAGTTCAGTTCTCCGATACCTGCGGCTCCGACGGGCGCAGCTTTGGGCTTTGATTATAACCCATCGTCCACCACAGCTTGAGTCCGGCAACTTTTCCCTCATCATGGGACCTTCTAGCGAGGGTCCGGCTACTCCGGTAGGCATGGCTCCAGCAGGTGCAACTTCGGGCTTTGATTATAACCTGTTGTCCACCACCGCATGAGTCCGGCACCCCATCCCTCATTACGGTATCACTCGGCAAAAGTCCGATTCTCCGATACTTGTGGCCGGCGGGCGCAACTTTGGGCTTTGATTATAACCCGACGTCCACCACATCTTGAGTCCTTCAACTTTTCCCTCATCATGGGACCTTCCAGTGAGGGTCCGTCTACTCCGGTAAGTGTGGCTCCAGCACGCGCAGCTTCGAACTGTGATTATAACCTGTCGTCCACCACCGTATGAGTCCGGCACTCCATCCCTCATTACGAGATCACTCGGCAAAATTTCGGTTCTCCGATACTTGTGGCTCCGGCGGGCGCAACTTTGGGCTTAGATTATAACCCGCCGTCCACCACAGCTTGAGTCCGGCAACTTTTCCTTCATCGTAGGACCTTCCAGCGAGGGTCCGGCTACTCCGGTAAGCGTGGATCCGGTAGGCACATCTTCAGGCTTTGATTATAACCTGCTGTCCACCACCGCATGAGCCCGGCACCCCATCCCTCATTACGGGATCACTCGGCAAAAGTACGGTTCTCCGATACTTGTGGCTCCGACGGGCGCAGCTTTGGGCTTTGATTATAACCCTCCGTCCACCACAGCATGAGTCCGACAACCTTTCACTCATCATGGGACCTTCCAGCGAGGGTCCGGCTACTCCGGTAAGCGTGGCTCCAGCGGGCGCAGCTTCGGGTTTTGATTATAACCCA
>NMUG010006593.1:0-12504 GCA_002855965.1 Monotropa hypopitys | reverse complement strand
CAGAATGTAAACAGAATATTAAAAGCTAACTAACTAATTAACTGTGAGAGCTAACAGTTAACTAATTAACTAACTCTAACAACTCTTAGTGAACTACTTATTATTAGCTAACTAATACAATGGCTCCTATCATTATTATTATTTAGCTTGACGTAACAAACTGCAAGCTGTTCGTGAAGTATTCGAGTGCCCCTTTACTCGAACTATTCGTGTGCCTCCCTCTCTATTTGAGTTGTTTCAAGAAAATTAAGAATTCATTTACAAACTCCATCTCTATAGATACTTTATTAGGTACACCATCATTCCTCAATTCCATTACTTTTTTCAGATTTTTTTCTAATCTCTACTTATAGGTATTCGATTTAGGACTTTCCAATTGTAGAATTGAATTTCGAAATCTATGCATGGATGAACCCAGTAACCTTATAATTTACCCACCGATGAGCATCGAAGAAGAGACTGGTATTAACTCTCACCCTCTTATTGGTCATGAGGCGACTAGCCACTTGGACCTCAGGGCAAATTCGATTGATGCCCAACCCCTTAGGGGAAAAAATCCCGAAGACAATTTCTCTGCGTAGGATTTCACTTCTTCCATAACCCCTTCTGACCTTGAATTCAATAGGGAAAAATACCAAATCCCAGACTCCATTACATTTAGGGTTCCCAAAATAAGCAAAAACGAATATACATGAGTAGATGATGAAATACGCATCTATTGGGGGGATTTAGACAGGGAGTATACACGAGTATATGATGAAATATGCATGGCTTTAGACGATGGTCTATGCATACCTTTTCTGTCACACCACATACCACTTAAGCTAAATAATTTGCTTTGGAGTGTGACCAATTCATCACTAAATCCTGACTTCTAATCACAATACATAATCATTGGTTTGTCATCTTTATACAAATTTCCAAAACCAAACTCCTTACATGTAAGAAGGGTTAAACAAAACCAACTACAAGATTACACTTGAAACCAACATGTTATATCCCATTACAATTTCTTTTAAACATTAAGGTCTTGTTTGGAATTGCTTTTGTTTTCTGTTTTCTGTTTTAATTTCTATTATTTTAAAAATTAGAAAGTAAAAGTTTGTTTGGTTATCTACTTTTACTTTCAAATTATTATACATCGACATTCAAATTCGTTTTTGTCAATTCTACATAAATTATATTTCAAGTCACTCGTGTTCTGTTTTTAAAAAATGAAAATAGAAAAAGTGTGTTTTCTATTTTCTATTTTATGTTTTCAAAAAAGAGAAAACAGAAGTAGTTCCAAACATAGCCTAAGTGTACAACATAAACTTTAATCATAAAACCTCTAGAAACATAAAACTATCATGTCTCAAAAGTGTCGCGTAGCCTGGATGTCGTAGTGGACCAATCAACTATGCTCTGTACCTGGATTTACAAGTATAAACATAACAAGAAATCCAAGAGTTCGTTAGATACAAGAGACACGTATCGAAGAATAGTAAAAAACACATGTCTACAATGTACGTACATTTCTATGTACATCACTCGCTGGTCGATAGTTGTCCACGACATTGTTCTGCCATACCGGGCGTACCAGAGATCTACCGATAACGGTCGTCATCTAGAAAATGCGTCCGCTTTCTCAAGGACGATAACGTCCAAACATAGTCATAAAGACACATCCCATTATATTCTTTCACATTTTATCTTTGGATAACCATTTCTCTTTACACAACAATTGGATAACCCTTTCCGTTTAACAATGTGATATGCATCGAGTGATAACGTATAATAAATCAACAAGGACATGATGTAGTGTCCTTATGCATGCTTGTCTAAACTACAACACATTATCACATAAGCATTTCAAGTAAAGCAATGCATGTTATTAACCACAATCATTGGATAACAATGAAATTCATATTCAAAGAAGTTGATTGATATGTGGCAAATGTATATCACGGACTCGCATTTTTTATTTGTCACACTAGTATTGCTTTTGGGATGCGTCTGACAACTTAGATTTGTCTTCTAAAATTAATTCGATGGATTTTAGAGGTATGAACGTTTCTCTTAGAACTCTTTTCTTATTTCCCCCATTTCCACTCATTTATATTTATTTATATTTATTTTTGTTTTATTTGATTTTATTTTATTTTTATTTTAAATTTTATTTCTTACTTCCCAAAATCCCAACAAATAATTCACATAGCGATATACATTTTAACGTATATCTATATATGATCATCTATTTCACATTTCGATTGGTTGCATTGCTGGCATATATCAATATGTGCCTCCTAAGGCCATTTCGCAATGTTTCACATTTCGATATGTGACTCATGTCTCACATATCGAATGGTTATAGCCGAGGACTCACCCCCCTTTCGATATAATCCACCGACATTGCATATTGATACGTGGCTGTTCCACATGTTGATTTGTGGCAAGTTCATACGAAGTCCCAGAATGCCCAATTACTATTCATCTTATTTTTCCATGTTTAATCAAAACCCAGACACTTCCCAATCAAAATTCCAACCCAATAAATTTACAAAGGATGTTCACTTCAAATTCTATTTATTCTAACATCCATTAAATCAACCGATTCGGTTAATTTGCTAAGAACATACACAAAAACCCATTTCCAATGTTTTGAAACTCATTCTCGAATTCCCCTTCCAAACCCACGTAACTCGGGAATCAAACAACCAAAACATAACCCAAGTGGAATTTAGGTTACTCTTACCTGTACAAACGACTTCTCACGGCTTTGAGTTGAATCCCAACAGTTCCCAAGCAAATTCCCAACCAGTTCCTTGGTTTTTAGTTTCTCGATTCTTCTTCTACTTCTCTCTCTCTCTCTCTCTAAAAGTGTGTTTCTAAGTTCTCAATGTGGGGATAATTTCCACCGTTTGCGATTTGATTACTATTTAGATACAAACAAAATGCACCGCTTCATTTTCACTCGACACTTGCAAATTTGTGCACATTTCGGTATACATTTGCCCCATTTCAATATATATCATGTTGGATTTCCATATCAAATCATCTCTTACCCATTCCCAATAGTGGTGACACATTTCGATATGTGACCACCGAACAGCCCCACATATCAAAATGTGTTCATGCATCATCTTTCGAAATGTGTTCATTCTCAAGCCAAGAGACATCAACGTAAACCCCACATTTCGATATGTGAGCACCCTTCGCCTTTGCACATATCGAAATGCGAACGGTCTTTAGGATAACATCCAGGGAACAATGGGTGCCTATTTTGACATAGGGACCAAAACTTACATCCTACATATCAAAATGTGGACATGTCTTAGGCCAAGAATCATCCCATTTACCCAACCATTCCCAACTCGTTCTAACAGTTCTCAACACAGTTTAGACCTTACTTCTAAATATTTTCATACCCGACATCGTGATCAATCTAGATTGATTGTTTTAACATGATAATCCACATTGTTTAAACTTAAAAGCATATATAAACATGTAATAAATTAAATTGGGCCGAATTTTCTAAGACGAGTATTACAATCCTCTCCCACTTAGAAAATTTCGTCTTCGAAATTTAGAATACCTGATGTGAAGAGATTCAGATACTTAGCCTTCATAGTATCTTCACCCTTTCAAGTTTCTTCTTCAAGTCCGTGGTGTCTCCACAATACTTTGGTCCAAGGAATAATTTTGTTCCACAAATGTTTCTCTTTATGATCTAGAATTATATTTCTTTTGGGATCGAGGCAATCCAACAACAAAATCCATTATAACATTTTTTCAATTCTATTCGGAATGGGTAAATTCTACAACAAACCCGTTGGACATTGATGTTTTGCTTTCGTTTTTTGACAAGTTTCACATTTTGACACAAATTCGGCTATTTCCCGTTTCATCCCTTTCCACCAGAAATGATCTCTCAAATCACGATATAGTTTAGTTCTACCCAGGTGCATAGCATAGGATGAACTGTGTGCTTCCTCCAAAAGGTCGTGTTTGAGTTTATCATCGTTTGGCACACATATTCGTTGGTTGAATATAAGCACACCATCATTTCTAATTTTAAAATCCGATACTTCTTCTTGTAAAGCATTTTGCCTTATATCTTCTACGTACACATCTTGCCTCCGACCCTCCTGTATTCTCTCAATAAATAATGGTCATACGGACAACTGGGCCAAAAAGACATCATTTATCCAAAACATGCAATTAACCCACATTTTCTTCATTTCACATAAATTTTTAATCCTGGAACATCGCGCACAAGCCAAGCTTCCGACTGATTTACGACTCGAGACATCTGCTACCATATTAGCTTTTCCAGGGTGATAATGTATGGTGCAATCGTAATCTTTTATTAATTCCATCCACCATCTCTGTGTTAAGTCAAGTTCTTTTTGGACGAACAAATACTTAAGGCTTTTATGGTCGATATAAATTTCACATGTAACCCTGTACAAGTAATGTTGCCATAGATTGAGTGCGAATACTACAACTGCCAATTCTAAATCATGCATAGGATAATTCAGTTCATTAGGGCTTAATTGTCTCGAGGCATAGGCAATCACCTTTCCTTGTTGCATCAACACACAACCCAAACCTTGTAGAGGCGCATCACTATATATTACTATATTATTCGTTCCCTCCGGTACTTATAATATCGGTGCACTTACCAAATTTCTTCTAAAGTTTGAAAGCTTGCTTCACGTTCCTTAGACTATCAGAACTTTTCATCTTTACGAAGTAACTTGGTCATTGGAAGAACAATTGAAGAGAAACCCTAAATAAACCTCCGATAATATCCTACTAGTCCCAGAAAACTTTAGATTTCAGACACATTGGTTGGTCTCTTTCAATTTACAATAGCCTCAATCTTTTTGGGATCTACCCGTAAGCCCTCACTGGAAATCACATGCCCTGGAAATACCACACTCGATAACCAAAATCTACACTTTCTAAGTTTACCATATAATTATTTCTTCTATAGAGTTTGCAGTACTAATCTCAGGTGTTGTTCGTGTTTTTCCTATTTTTTGGAATATACTAGGATGTCATCAATAAAGACCACCACAAATAATACAGATATGGATAAAAAATACGGTTCATCAAGTCTATGAACACATCGAGAGCATTTGTCAAACCGAAGGACATTACCAAAAATTCAAAATGGCCATAATGAGTCCTGAAAGCAGTTTTGGGTGCATCAGTCTACCTCACTTTCAGTTGATGATACCCTAATCTCAAATCAATCTTTGAGAACACAATGGATGCTTGAAGCTGGTAAAAAAGATCATCTTTCTTGGGAAGAGGATACTTATTCTTTATAGTCACCTTATTAAGCTGACGATAGTCTATACACATTCGCATACTACCGTCTTTCTTTGTAACAAATAGAACAAGTGCACCCAAGGGGAAGTACTAGGTTGAATAAAACCCATTTCAATGTAATCTTTCAACTATACTTTCAATTCAAATAATTATATGGGTGCCATCCTGCAAGGTGCTATAGAAATAGGATTGGTGTCAGGAACTAACTCAATGGTAAATTCTATTTCTCTATCAAAAACCATACCCGGTAAATTAGCAAGAAAAACATCCTCGAATTCATTAACCACCAAAATATCATCAATGCTAACCCGCGCTTTATGAATATCTAAGATATATGCTAAATAAACCTAGCAACCCTTATTCAATAATTTTCTAGCTTCAATGCTAACGATAAGCCCTTTTTCCCTTTCAACTTCTCACCACAAATTTTAAGGTTCTCTTTCCCCGATATCTTAAACATAACTTCTTTATGAAAACAATCTAGGGTCGCGTAATGGGTGGCGAGAAAATCCATTCCTAGTATTACATTAAAATCAATCATAATTAATGCCACCAGATCTACCAATAAAGTTTTCTTGTTAATTCTAAACTCACATACAAGATAGTATGTATCAACATAGACCATGTCCCCAATAGGGGTTTATATTTCCAAAACACATGGAGGAGGTCTAGAAGCTTTACCCAAACTTTTGGGACATTATTGAGTAACGTCCAGTAAGAAAATTAAGAGGAAACTAGAGGGAAAGGCTGAAAACCTGAGTTAAAATTTGATCTCTAAGCTTTTGTTTTATCTTGTTCATACCATCCTTATGAGGTTATTAATATATTGAATTGTTTTAGGTGAAGGATCCAAATATCCTTATCCCGGGGTATCACAAAAGAAATAAATCCCATTAGAAGAAATCGGTGAATCTGTTATATTACTTTAAATATTTTTTGGATTTTATAATTTATAAAAACATGATTTAGTTGCTACCTTATTGAGAGATTTGGTATTTCTATAAGCATGGTAGGAATACATTTGTAGTTGTATGATGTTATCGCAATAATTACATAACATGTGATAAGTTGGCTTACATGCAAACATGTTGTGGATAAATCGAAAGTATGGAAAATGTGTAAGTGGAGTTGGAACCTTAATAAATATATATAAGGAACCAAGTTAATATAGGATGTTATGCCATTGGCATGTTGTAGATGTGGGCTGAAATAATGAACATTTTATATATGCTTCATGATTTGCAAGTAGACATACTTGCGGGTGGTTGTGACTCGATAAGCCGTGGGCTGTACGTCGTTGATGCATCCATAATAATGTAATGATTGGGATTCATTGAGCCATGGGTTTGGGAGATAAGCCACTGATTTGGTCATGATAGTGAACAAAGCTAATGAACCAGGGCCGGATAAATTGGTTAAACCAATAAAGTGGTAAATGATATAATTGTAGCAAGAAATTAATTAGAAGGAAGATGTGTGAGAAAAAGATAAGAGTGATGTTGCAAGATTAAATATCCTATGTGTACCTTCCTTGTGATTGTGATTCGTTAATGACATGTTTATTTGCGATTTTGTTTAAGGATGGTTTATACATGCTTATATCCATGTATCTTAGTTGGCACAATGTGACACATTTTGGATTGGGCTTGTATAACTCATGTACACGGTAGATGTTGGACGCATGATAGTGCTCTTGTTTAGTTGCTACTTGTTGATAATTTTATTTATTTTGAAATGTTTAATTTAACTAACAAACTCTTAGGGTTTTCCATGTTTTATGTGTTGAGAAATCCAGATTTGGGATAGATTTTGAGTTGGTCCACTACAGTTTTAAAGCTTGGAGCTTGCTGGAGGAGTTGTCTTGTAGTTAGTATTTTTTATTATTAGTTTCTATATCATTGTCTTTCCATTTGGGTTTTGATAAAGTTTTTTAATATGTCAGTGTGGTCTGTGGATTACAAGAAAAAGAGTTTTAATATGTAGTTTATTTGGCAGTTATATTATGGAATTTCTATTTGTCCTAAATGTGTTTTCTATTTATTCACATTTCCATGGTTGTGCGAACATTTTTTATTGTCGGACCGGAATAGGGCGTAACACCTAAGGTGTTAGATACTTATGGATTGATTTTGGTTTTTACCATTACCAATTATGTATTGCATGATTATGCGTTCTCTACTCTATCATGATGATTGTTATAATCAAGACATTATAATAGACAATGTTGAGGATGAATCTTCGACTAGCCCGGGTGAGGGGGTGGTGAACCAACCTCCAACACCAGGGAATCCACCATTTGTAAACAATGTCGATAGGATGGAAACTGTTATGGCACAGTTTTTAGAGAATCATGCCGCGTTCATGCAGTGGCAGGATTCTCAATATGTGGGAGGAACAAGAACTAGCCTTATCAAACATTTTCGCAGGCTACACTTTTTTGAGTTCGAGGGAACCGTATCTCCAATGGAGGATAAAATGTGGCTTAGGGGTGTTAAGAGGGTTTTTGGAGAGATGGGTATTACCGATGAGAATAAGGTGAACTTTACATCCTTGAACTTGAAAGATGAGACATTGTCTTGGTGGGAGGCCTATAGTCGTAAGCTTACAACACCTGACCTTGGGGAAGCTCTTGTTTCTTTTATTTGCAAAAATGCCTCTGACACCAAGTATTCTTCAATGATTTTCTCACGATTGGTCATGGACTGTTGCGCTTCAAGAAATAAAAAATTGTTCTCCCAGTCCTTGGCCTCAGTTCGAGACTGCTCGGCAAACTCTTTATTGCGCTTCAGCTCGTTGTTTGCCTTGTCCAATGCCAGATTGGCTGAGGTCAGATTCAACACATCGATATCTCGAGCAGCCGTCAACTACCAACCAGAACATTCGACGCCTCCTGAGAATGCTGGATCTTACTGAGATCTTTGCTCAAGGAGACATTGTCAGTGGTTAAGCTTCGATTCTCTGTCTCCAAATTCCGCTTTCTCGTTTGAGAGTACTGTTACCTGCCTGCCTAGAAATTCCATCCGAATTATGGTCTGTAAAAAAAAAGAGAACGCCATAAAGTTTCGAAAAAACGATAAGATCGAGAATAGTAGAGGATATCTTCTAAATCTCGTACCTTCCCGAGCTCAAACAAACCAGACTTATAGAGGTCTGTGGGGTCGGTAGCAGACATAACTCTAATATCAGAGGACTGGAAAAAATGCCTCATCTTTTTCATGGTCACATCCGGATCAAGGAGACCGGAAATGCCATCGTCGTGCTTGCGCAAAGAAGCGTCTGCTCCGGTCTCGGTCCGAGTTGAGGAGGCAGCAGGAGCTAGAAGGGGAAGCGGGTCAACCACAGGTTTCTTCCCCTGGCTTTGCTGAGAACCACCGTGGGAGAAGAAGTCTTTTTCGAAGGAGAGGCTCCTTCCTTTATGACGACCCCTTTTCTAGGGGCTGTGATACCCAGAAGAGCAGCGACGTCGGCCTCTTCATCCGCGACCTTCCTTTTCTTCAAAGGGCGCCTGGGAACGTTAGAGACAGCTGGTTATTGTTGTTTCGACATCTCTAAGGAGAAAAATCTAAAATTGTTAGGATAAGACGTCGTCTATGAATAAATAGGCTTTATTTTCAAATGAGGTTACCTCTCTCCAGAGCAAGGGCCTTATTTCCAACCTCAGGGCCCAGGAGATAGGTGGCTAATGACTCCGTGGAAACTAAGAGGGAGTATTTGTGAATTGGGTGACCTCGTGCTCTGGTCACCTCTTCTCTCCTCTTCTCGTATACGATCACATGTTCCCGACCTGATAAATCAGAGAAAAGAGATCAGAATCACACACGACAGAAATATATCCCACAAAAACATATATCCAAAAAGGAGATCATGAGCTCACTTTCGATAGAAGGGAAACCCCATTGCCCGCAAATGGGAGAGCTTTTCTTCTCCTCCAAAGAGTAGAACTCCCAGTCTGAGCCCCCTATAAAGAAGAATTTGTCCTTCCAAGATTTGTTGGATGAGGGGGGGTCTTTGATCAGATCTTCTCCCTTATCCCGCTTGGATAAATACCACCAGCTGTGGGTCATGGGACTTTCTTTCAGGTTGAAGAGATGAAGGAAGACCCCCAGGAATAACAGAGATTTATCGCCCGATGATGCGCTCCATAAAACAACACAACCGACTAGGGTTCTCCAGGAATTGGAGGTCAACTTCCCCGGGGCAAGCCAAAAATGTGTCAGGATTTCTATGGCTACGGGAGGGATGGGGATGCGTAATCCTCCCTCTAGGGCTCCCAAATAGATGCATGCCTCATCAGGAGCACTGGAACAAGCACTCTCGCCCTGGCGAGGGGCGCAGAGTTGCACATTGGCCGGGATATCGTATTTATCCCTAATCAACTCTAATTTGGAGGCCACAAATTCATCCTCAAGACGACAATTCCTAATGGATGAGCCTCTATAGGCTCCTCCCTCGAAACCAATGTCCTAACACCTTTACGTTCCAGAAGGGGAGCAACCTCAATGTCTGTGTCAACATCCTCCAACACAGGGGCAGGAGGAGTCTTCTTGCTAGAACTCGCCATAGATAAGTCCACGATTCGGTGGTGGAAAAAGTAAATAGAAGATGGGGAACCAGACGTACCTAAGAAAAGATTTAGGGTCAAGAACCACGACAGTTCAAGGTGTTAATGGAGGGCAAGGTTTGGGATCTTGAATGAGACATGAACAAGGATTGAAGTGAAGAAGAGTAATCGATTTAAACTCCCTCATTGGAATTCAAAGAGGTTGGGCGCCTGTGATCAATGGCGTCCCATAGGGGATCGTGTAGGGACTGCGATGAAGGACACGTGACCCCAAGTATTTAATGCGCATGCATCACGAGGGAGGCCAACTGTCAGAAAGGATGTCCATTTGTTCCTGACCTCCTGAGCTGATCAGGAGCCCAGGACCAGGGGAGTAGCTCATAAGGGAAATAGGCCGAGATCTCAGCTCGGAATAGTTCATAGAGGTCAGTCTAGATGACTGCTCGGATGTGGTCTATGGTCGTGGGCTCGGTCACAGCTGAGCCGAGACGAGCATAGTATTCAAGCAGAAAAACCTCACAACGGTCATTTACATAAATGATAGGGAGGATATTCAAGCATGACCCCGTTAGGGGACACGCGACCATATTCGCAAGGTGGTCGCCGAGAATGGCGGGACATATTGGCACTAGTATGGAAAATGTCATTTTCGGTTGAGGAAGATAAGAAAACCCGTGTGATGCTCCCGTAGATATCGGGCATGGCGGCTAGGGTTTCCGAATCCTAATTACCAAGTATATAAGGAAGAGTTAGTGTAGGGGAAAAGGTACACATTTATTTATCCCCTTGTGCACTTCGTGAATTCCCTATCTCTCTCTCAGACAACTATTGACTTGATCGTCGGAAGTGTTTCAGAGACGCAACTTCCTCTCTCTGTGTTTCCGAATCGTTCCTCATTTGCAGATTGCAACAACTCTCAGGCAAGGAGAAAGGGCTTGACTTAACAGAAGCTGAGCCGTTCCGAAAACTGGTTCATCAATGATCTTTATCAAACTTAAAAATATTGAATTATAATGTAACGGATTATAGTAAAGTAGTCTTTATTTTTTATTTTTTTTGATATTGACAATGTAGTAATGTAGAAGTACTCAACATTGAATTTGAATAATGTGATTTTTTTCAATTGTTGGTAATTTGATAATGTGATTTTTTTAGTTGTTGATTGTGTGGCCATCTATTTGTTAATGTGGATTGAGTTTTAGAATTGTAACAAAAAAATTCTGATTATGTTTTAACAACTTTGATAAAAAAGGATTTCATTTTTTTTTTGACAAAAATCATCAATAAAATCAACTTAGTCAAAACGACGTAGTTTTGACATCAAAAAAATTCTGTATAAAACATCCCGAAAAGACGTTTTGGCAAAAAAGAATTACCACCACACACAAAGCTTGCACTGTAAGTTTTTTCCCCGTGTGCAAGTTTTTGGCGCCTCTCTCTCTCTCTCTCTCTCACCCCCTTCCCACGCACCCACACAGAAATCGACGATGGAGGAGCTAAGGAACCAGAAGATGGCTCAGGAACACGACGAACAGGAAGAGATGCAACAGCATGGTCCTTTACCCGTTGAACAACTTCAGGTAACGCTTCTCTTCCAACCAACGCCCTCTGTAGCCGCCTCCAGATTATAGGGTTATTCTTTTATCCGCATGTTCTTATGGTCTTTTCCACAAAATGTGGTGGTTCGATTTTCATTGAAGAAGCAAAATTGGGTTTTTTTTCTGAACTCCTCAGAAGGAATGGTGCCAATTTGATCCCGTCTGATTTTTGATCAAGATTCCTAAATGGGGCTTCGCATTCGTATCAACTATTGGCTTTCCTTTTCTTTTTTTTACAGTTTTGCTAACTTCTTACGTTCCTAGGGCTAGGGTTTAAGCTAGCCCAAAACTGCCTCCTCTTTGCTATAAAATCATTTTTTGTTGAAAAATTATATTAGTTTTTGGGACAATTGGTTGGTTTCAAGCTAGCCGATAACCCGGCCCGACCCTAAGGTTTCGGGGGTCCCAACCGAATCGTCATTTTGGGACCCTTCACATTTATAAAGTACAAAGTGCCAAAAAAAATTCATGGTGCATGGAAAATACAAAGTACATTTCAGCCGCAACAAAGATTACCTCATTTGATTCATTTGGTAGCATCTTCTTGGAATGGACAAAAATTATACATGTAATATCCCGAGTTAAGCAGCATATCAACACTATTCCAACAAGAGAAAATTGCCTGAATCACTAAGAAATGATATAAACACCATCGATTACAAATCAGTTCAAGCACAAACAACCCCAATTCATACAAAAAATACATATACCCATATATATATAAATATCATATAACAATAAGGACGACGGGACGGAGAGGAATGTAGTACCTGGTTATGGCTGCGATCGACGGCGAGGAAAACGTTAGGGTTTGGCGAACTGAACAGAGAGAGGGAGAGAGAGAGCTGTCGTTTTTTTTTAATTCGAAATGTTGTCGTTTCCCAATTCGAACATGAGAAAAGAGAGAGAGTTCATTGTGCTTCTGTTTCTTTTTGGATTTAACACTAGGCCCATGTGGGCCAATTTAAGTCCTAGTATCATATACATAATTTAGTACATACGGGGCCCTAAAAATTGGGCTTTTTT
>NMUG010006592.1:0-12504 GCA_002855965.1 Monotropa hypopitys | reverse complement strand
TTTATCATAAAGAACAAATTAAAAGCTATAAATAATTAAAAAACATTAAAATGAAATCATAATCTTGTCTATTGATTTGTCTAAGGTAATTAAGACACATGATTGTATTCATAATTTCATAAAAGAATGTCTTTAAAATTTGATCAAAAGGATAGAAAACGTAAGGTAGAATAGTGATAGTATCATCATTTATATACTTGAATCTTCATGGTGATTCAACATTGGCTTGAAACTCTATATAGTCTTCGAATGTAGAAACTTTTGGACCGTGTACATAATAGTTGTTGACATGCACCACAGTCTGTTAAGATGTAATAACAAAGGAGATGTGGACTTATGCGTAACAATTTGTCACTTTTGTGCAGGCATAGTCACATTCGTTGAGTTTGTTGGATGGAGACAGATTGTAAGGGATGGAAAATATTCTCTTGACAATGTTTTACCAATTGACATGTCACAGAATGTTTTAAAAAAATTCTCAATTTCATCGTGTGTGTTGAGCTAATGTTGCTTTTGATAATATGATATTACCTTGTACTTAAAATTAAACGAATCATAAAATCTATGTAATAGATGAGACATGAAGACCATAATGTTTGTTGGATAAACAAGAAACTTAATGTTTGCAGGATACATAAAAAATCATTGCTATTGAACCAAGGTATTTATTAAATTCACTCAGAAAACGTGAAGACCATAATGTTTGCAGGATACACAAAACACAACTGAGAAACACACAAAAATTAACATTACCTTTCGTGTCTCCACACTTGTTGCAAAGTGACTCAACCCTATCCACTCAACCCTTGATTCACGACCAAGTTCTCTAGTTGTGACACCTACGATGTTGTGACCCTGACTCATGCCTTACACCTGCGATAGCTGCAACACCCCCACCATCGCGACCTCATCTGTTCTACGAGAGAGAGAGAGAGAGAGAGAGAGAGAGAGAAATTCTGGGTTGAAATACTTTATGTGTGAAGAGAGGCATGTGTATGCCCTCTCTACCCTCTCGCCTTACCTCTCTGTCCTCTCAACTTACACCTGCGCCGACTGCGACAAATCTTGTCACGACTCGTGTTTTTCTAATTTCTTTTCAGTATTTAAATTATTTATTGACGTGTCCGGATCGCATATGATCTTGAGTGATGGCGTGGGAGAGCCTTAGGATGTCAATTCGATGCGAGGAACGTTGGAGAAGTGTCGGAGTTGAAGGATGGTCGAACCGGAGTCGAAAGACTCAATTCTGGGCATTTTCTGGTCTGGTCGTCCGGACAACGGTCTGGGCTCGTCCGGACGAGCCAGGCAGTGAGAGAGAAGAAAAGTTCAGGTTCGGTCGTCCGGACGACGGTCGACTCTCGTCCGGACGAGGTTGGCAGGGAATTTGCAATTTAGTTCAAGAGTGATAGTCCGGACGACGGGGGTTTCCCGTCAGGATGAAGGGTGTCGTCCGGACGACGGTCAGGTTTCGTCCGGACGATGATTGTGGAAAATGTGATTCTTTTGGTGTTTTAATGAAGGGTAGTGTGGTCTTTTCCCCCTATTTGGAACCCCTAACCCTAAAATCGTGTGGGAGCCCCTTATCTCCCTCATTTCACTCCAACCACTCTCTCTACCTCCCAAAAACCTCCATTGTTGCTCCTCCTTCTCTCCTCCATTTGACAAGCTTCCAAGGTGAGTTTGAAGAAAGTCCAAAGGGAAAGCTTGCTCCCATTGCCAAGAGCTTTCCGACAAGCTAGACGTTTTCACTATCCACCGAATTCGAAAATCTAGGGTTTGCTCCAAGCTTTCAAGGTAGGGTGATATCCATCACTTGTACGGTTCTAGGTTATGTTTTCTCTTCCCCTCTCTTTTGAAATCTAGCCATTTTTGGGAAATTGTTGTATATGCATGTTTATATGAAATTGACCTAGGGTTTAAGGTTAAATTATGAAATTGATGGTTCTAATGGAGTTCCTATGGTCTTATGTGCATTATACGTGAGTCAATTGCATGTTGGAACAAGTCGTGTAAAAACCCCCAAATCTTGCATGAACCCTATTTTATAAAATTGGGGCTTTTGATCAATTAGAGGTCATTTGGTTAAATTGACATTGGACATATGAAATTGTGTCTAAATTAGGCTTAACAGATGGGTTTTTACTATGGGTCATGTTTTGTGAAAAATTGTCGCACATTGTACCATGTTGCATGGATTTGGAAATTGAAATTTAATCAATCATGATTATGTGGATCCTTGAATATAACGAATGACCTTGACACGATTATCGACGGGAATGGACTTGATTTTAGGGATTCCCGAGTTGAAAGACTTGGAACATTGATGTGGGAATTGGTATGTTCTATGTGCGGGAATGGACTTGATTTTTAGGGATTCCCGGGGTGGTCGCTCCACCCACGACTTTGTGCACAAAGGAGGCTACGTGAGCCCTCCTAACGGCCTTTGGGAAAGACGGATTGTGTTGATTTAGTGTGTTGACGAGCCACTACTTCAACCTTCCCCATCTATGTTACAATAATATTTGGATGAATCTGGAATGGACTTGACCTTTAGGAATTCCGGGATTCATACCACTTTAGCCACGATGGATGAATACGGAATGGACTTGACTTGTAGGGATTCCGGGATTCTTGCCATTTGTGAGCTAGGGAGATATACGGGATGGACTTGATTTTTAGGGATCCCGCGACTTATGAAAACGAAAATAAATTGCTCATGGGATATACTTGTAATGGAATCCCCTTGTTTATGACACTTGAGAATATTGGAATAAATGTGAAGTTGTGAAGGGAACATTGGAATAAGAAACAAGTATGATAGATGTGCACTTATATGGATACTTGATTCTAGTATCCTTGGTTAGCGTTCTCACTTGTACGTCAATTCGTGGAGTCACTTTATAGATGTCAGATCATTACTTTGCATTGCCTCATGCATGTTGCTTACATTGTTTTGTACATTCACACACTCGTTCACACTAGCCTAGGACATGCTTGTTGATAGATATTTCCCTACTTTAGCGTTACACACTCTTTTTTTTAAAAAGGTTCTGCAGGTAAGAAACCAATGTTGGAGGATCCCGAAGCTCCTTGAGAATTTGGAATGTTTCTGGTGTTAACTTGTAGGTCTTGCATTAATTATTTTGAAATACCCGGGTTGTGGGTTGTTTTAACTTATGGTATGTAATAACTTAAACCTTGTTTTTCCTTCTCTTCTACCTCTTCTGTGGTTTGAACTTATGACTTAACTTTTCTGCATTCACACTCGAATTTTATGAAAGTTTGAAATGGGATGTGTTTGGTATTTAGATTGATTTAGAAATTGTGATGAGCCTTGCTTATTTCCCCATTTTTAATATAATTCAAAAAAATGGTTTGAAAGAGCTTTCGGTTTCGAAAACTTAGGCCTTTGGGGAGACTCTTAGTCTCTATGGGTGCATTGAGTTTAAATTTGCATCAACTAGCATGTATGTGTAAGTATTTGAGCATGCATTGGTAATGGTCCGTAGGTTGGTGTCGGTCAAGGAAGAAATTCATGTGCATTGTTCTATTCTTGGGTCGTATCCCTGTTTATCGATTCTATTGAATATATGACTCCCTTTCTTGATATGATTGAGTTTATTTCTCCTTGATTGAGACTTCACTTGGTTGGTTGAACTATCCACTCGAGCCTTGTCATGTGCTCTGTTCTTATCGTGTTCATGATCTTTTGTAGAATGCCTCCACGTCGCAACATAGCTTTGGGAAGATGTCGTAGGAACGATGTTCAGGAGGCACACAGTGAGGAAGTGGACGATCATCGAGCAAGTGTGGAGGATGTTGCACCTCCCGTTATTCCGGTTCCTGCTCCTTAGGGGCTTGTCGCTCCTAGCCAGTTCGCTCGAGAGCTTACGGCCGCCATGGTCGAAGCTAGTCGAGGTTTTGCCGCTTCTAGGGGTAATGCGAGTGACCGCACTCTTGACGCTTTGCGAGAATTCAGAAGGATGAACCCTCCCAAGTTCAGTGGGGAAGGTGATCCGCTCGAGACTGACCATTGGTTAGTAGAGATTCGGAGGATGTTCGATACACTGGGCATCACAGAAGATAAGTTGTGTATTACTTTTGCATCCTACCAGCTTTCGGGAGAGGCTATTCTCTGGTGGAGTTCTATTGTGGAGATGAGACGTGCTAGTCTTCTAGCCGGTGGAGATGCTGATCCACAGGCTATAATGGATCCTATCAGTACCATGATGTGGCAGATTTCTTGGCTATTTTCGAGAATCAGTACTTTCCGGAGAGTTACCGAGAACAGCTTGGAGAGCAGTTTGAGCATTTGGAGCAGGGGACTATGTATGTGTCCCAGTACACCTTGAGATTCCAGGCCTTGTCTCGATTTGTGACCGATTTAGTCAGTTCGGAAGAGCAAAAGTGTAAGAGGTTTGAGAAGGGTCTTCATCCTTCTATTCAGCGGATGGTTATGGGTCATCGGATTCGGGGCTTCGCCGATCTTGTGGATTGTGCCAGGGCGGTTGAGCCCAAGAGGGATTATCAGCAGAAGGACTTTGCTTCGAGGGAAAAGGTATGGGAACCGCGCCGACAGGGTTCCAATTCTAGTTCTTCTTCTTCGGGCAGCTTCGGGAGGAAGCGGTCGCGGGAGCAGTCTCGCTTCTCTCAGGGTCAGAGATCTCAAGCTAGTTCAGGCTCGGTGCAGGGTCCGAGGGTATGTCATCGATGCCATCAGCCAGGGCACGTGAGGGTAGATTGCAGAGCACCAGTTTGCTATGATTGTGGCCAAGCGGGCCATATGGTTAGAGATTGCCCAGAGATAGGTAACGGTCATGGTGATGTGAGAGCACAGCCGCAGCAGCAGCCGCAGTAGAGGAATGGACAGCAGCGTCCATACCAGTAAGGACCTTCTGGTTCGGTCCAGGCTTCTCGCACTGGAGGGATTCAGATTCCTACCAGACCTACACAGCAGTCTCAGCATCGAGTAGGGCACCATCAGGGTCCGACGACTCAGGGTAGAGTTTTTGCTATTCCAACCACTCCTACATCATCTGTGTACCACCAGCAGCCAGAATCCTCAGTCGTGCGTGGTATGTTTCTTGTTTATAATTCTTGGGCGAGTGTATTGTTCGATTCGGGTGCATCGCATTCATTTCTAGCAGCATCTCTTTGTCCGTGCATTAGAGTTAGACTTGGACATTCTAGACCCGCCTATGTTCGTTGACACTCCTTTTGGAGACCGTGTTCGCTTAGATCGTGTATGCAGAGACTGTGAGTTGACTCTTGAGGACCACCGGTTTACCTTTGATTTCATTGTCCTGGAAATGTCTGGATTTGATCTGATTTTAGGGATGGACTGGTTGTCTACCTTCCATGCCTACATTGATTGTCATCGGCGCAGAATGCGATTGTTCTCTCCAGGAGGACTTTATTTCTATGTGTATGGCGACCGGAAAGAGTCTATCGATTATTCTTTTTATGATCTGAGGGATCGTGAATCAATTAGTTGCATGTTGGCCAGTCTCAGTCTTGATGACGATTCTTCTTTATGTGGGGAGTTGCCCCCAGTTGTTTGTGAGTTCCCAGACGTGTTTCCGATAGAGTTGCCCGATTTACCACCTAGGCGAGAGGTGGAGTTCTCCATAGATTTGTTACCTGATACGTCTTCGATTTCAGTACCACCTTACAGATTCGCGCCAGCAGAGTTGTGGGAGTTGAAGTCCCAGTTGCAGGAGTTATACGAGTTGGGTTTCATTCGGCCCAGTTCTTCACCTTGGGGTGCGCCACCGTTGTTCGCAAAGAAGAAAGATGGCTCTTTACGATTGTGCATTGATTATCGAAAACTAAATCGAGTTACCGTGAAGAATAAGTATCCTATGCCTAGGATAGACGAGTTGTTTGATCAATTGTGTGGTTCTACTTGCTTCTCTAAGATTGACTTGCGTTCCGGTTATCATCAGTTGTTGGTGCGGGCGGAAGATATTCCGAAGACCGCATTTCGTACTCGTTACGGCCATTATGAGTTCGTGGTCATGCCATTCGGCTTGACGAATGCCCCAACTATATTCATGGATCTCATGAACCGTATCTTTCGTACCCATCTTGATCAGTTTGTTGTAGTCTTCGTCGACGATCTTCTTATTTATTCGGCTTCAGAGGAAGAGCATCAGGTCCACCTCTCAGTTGTGTTGGAGTTGTTACGGGAACACCGCTTGTACACCAAACTTAGCAAATGTGAGTTTTGGTTGCCGGAGGTAAGGTTTCTCGGTCATGTTGTGTCGCAAGGTGGAGTTTCGGTAGATCCAAGTAAGATTGACGCAGTCTCTTCGTGGCCCCATCCCCAAAGCGTTTTCGATGTTCGTAGCTTCCTTGGTCTTACGGGTTACTACCGGCGATTCGTTCTGGATTTCTCTCGGTTGGCAGGACTGATGACTCGTTTGACCCAGAAGGGTGTTCTGTTTTCTTGGGATAACGATTGCGAGATAGCTCTCGAGGAGTTGAAGCGGCGACTCATTTCAGCGCCTATTCTTATTGTTCCCGAGCGAGGAGTTGGTTATTCGGTCTATTGTGATGCTTCACACGATGGTTTGGGTTGCGTCTTGATGCAAGGAAGAAAGGTGGTTGCTTACGGTTCACGGCAATTGAAGATTCACGAGCGCAATTATCCGACTCACGATTTGGAGTTAGCGGCAATTGTTTTTGCGTTACAGATGTGGCGAAATTACTTGTATGGCGAAAAATTTGAGGTGTTCTCCGATCATAAAAGCTTGAAGTACTTGTTCACGCAAAAGAAACTAAATTTGCGGCAGAGACATTGGATGGAACATTTGGAAGATTACGATTTCGAGTTGTATTACCATCCCGGTAAGGCAAACGTTGTTGCAGATGCTTTGAGTAGAAAGTCGTCTCATTTGGCTAGCTTGGCGGTTCTTGATTGGAGATCGATGGAAGATTTGGGTCCATTTGTTCTACACGCAGAGGAGACTAGAGAGCAGACTACACTATGCAATCTATCTATTCATTCGGAGCTTTCTCGTTGGGTGATTGAGGTTCAAGCTGAAGATTCAGAGGCGACAGAGTTGCGTGTGAAGTTCCTTAGTGGTGACGCCCGACAGGGTTGGATGATTCATTCGGATACCAGTTTGCGCTATCTTGGGCGGTTGTTTGTTCCTGATTCTTGTCGAGGAGGTATATTGCACGAGTTTCACCATTCTCCATTAACGGTTCATCCTGGAGGGACGAAAATGTATCACGATCTTCGACGTCAATTTTGGTGGCCGGGAATGAAGAGAGACGTAGCCGTGTTCGTGTCCAAATGCCTTACTTGCCAGCAAGTGAAGGCTGAGCATCAGCGCCCTACAGGTTTGCTTCAGCCGTTACCTATTGCCGAGTGGAAATGGGAGCACGTGACGATGGATTTTGCTTCGGATTTTCCTAAATCACCGGGTGGTCAAGATGCTATTTGGATTATCGTTGACCGTTTGATGAAGATCGCTCATTTCTTACCGATTCGGGTTGCTCAGTCTGTCGATTCTTTGAGCCGTTTGTACATTCGGGAAATTATTCGACTTCACGGAGTTCCGTCTTCTATTGTGTCCGACAGAGATCCTCGATTCACTTCACGCTTTTGGCGCAGTTTGCAGGCTTCTCTTGGTTCGACGATGATGTTCAGTACAACTTTTCACCCTCAGACCGACGGTCAGTCAGAGCGTACGATGCAGATTCTGGAGGATATGTTACGAGCTTGCGTGTTGGACTTCCAAGGGAGTTGGGTAGATCATCTGCCGTTGATTGAGTTCTCTTACAACAATAGTTATCATTCGAGTATTGGTATGGCACCTTTCGAGGCTTTATACGGTAGACCTTGCCGTTCACCAGTTTGTTGGCTTGATGTGGGAGAGTCCGCTATTGTTGGGCCGGAGATGACACAGCAGATTACGGAGCAGATCAAGACGATACGCCAGAGATTGCTTACAGCACAGAGTCACGACAAAAGTTATGCGGATAGACGTCATGCCCCTTTGTCGTTCGAGGTGGGTGGCCACGTATTTCTTAAAGTTTCGTCTCGTCGTGGTATTTCGCGTTTTGGGAAGAAAGGAAAATTGACTCCACGTTTCATTGGGCCGTTTGACATCATTGAGAAGATCGGGGAAGTCACTTATCGTCTTGCCTTGCCATCAAACATTTCTAACGTTTACGATGTTTTCCACGTTTCTATGTTGCGTAAATACTATCCGGATCCGTCGCACATCATTGATTGGTCGAACGTTGAGTTGGAAGCCGATGTGTCTTATGAGGAAAAGCCGATACATATTCTTGACTCGAGAGAACAAGTGCTACGTGGAAAGACGATTCCTTTGTTGAAGATTTTGTGGAACAACCATGGGATGGAAGAAGCAACTTGGGAACACGAAGACGCGATGCGTAGCAAGTATCCGGAGTTATTTTAAATTTTGTTTGTTTTGTTATTCGGTTTGGTTGGAACTTGTATGACGTTTATGCTCTTATCTTAGAAAATTTCGAGGACGAAATTCTTTTAAGGAGGTTGAGGTGTCACGACCCGTGTTTTTCTAAATTTTTTCGGTATTTAAATTATTTATTGACGTGTCTGGATCGCGTATGACCTTGAGTGATGGCGTGGGAGAGCCTTAGGATGTCAATTCGATGCGAGGAACGTTGGAGAAGTGTCAGAGTTGAAGGATGGTAGAACTGGAGTAGAAAGACTCAATTCTGGGCATTTCTGGTCTGGTCGTCCGGACCACGGCCTGGGGTCGTCCGGACGAGCCAGGCAATGAGAGAGGAGAAATGTTCAGGTTCGGTCATCCGGATGACGGTCGACTCTCGTCTGGACGAGGTTGGCAGGGAAGTTGCAATTTAGTTCAGGAGCGATAGTCTGGACGACGGGGGTTTCCCGTCCGGATGAAGGGTGTCGTCCGGACGACGGTCAGGTTTTGTCCGGACGATGGTTGCGGAAAATGTGATTCTTTTGGTGTTTTAATGAAGGGTAGTGTGGTCTTTTCCCCCTATTTGGAACCCCTAATCCTAAAATCGTGTGGGATCCCCTTATCTCCCTCATTTCACTCCAACCACTCTCTCTACCTCCCCAAAACCTCCATTGTTGCTCCTCCTTCTCTCCTCCATTTGACAAGCTTCCAAGGTGAGTTTGAAGAAAGTCCAAAGGGAAAGCTTGCTCCCCTTGCCAAGAGCTTTCCGACAAGCTAGACGTTTTCACTATCCACCGAATTCGAAAATCTAGGGTTTGCTCCAAGCTTTCAAGGTAGGGTGATATCCATCACTTGTACGGTTCTAGGTTATGTTTTCTCTTCCCCTCTCTTTGGAAATCTAGTCATTTTTGGGAAATTATTGTATATGCATGTTTATGTGAAATTGACCTAGGGTTTAAGGTTAAATTATGAAATTGATGGTTCTAATGGAGTTCCTATGGTCTTATGCGCATTATACGTGAGTCAATTGCATCTTGGAACAAGTCGTGTAAAAAACCCCAAATCTTGCATGAACCCTAATTTATAAAATTGGGGCTTTTGATCAATTAGAGGTCATTTGGTTAAATTGACATTGGACATGTGAAATTGGGTCTAAATTAGGCTTAACGGATGGGTTTTTACCATGGGTCATGTTTTGTGGAAAATTGTCGCACATTGTACCAGGTTGCGTGGATTTGGAAATTGAAATTTAATCAATCATGATTATGTGGATCCTTGAATATAACGAATGACCTTGACACGATTATCGACGGGAATGGACTTGATTTTAGGGATTCCTGGGTTGAAAGACTTGGAACATTGATGTGGGAATTGGTATGTTCTATGTGCGGGAATGGACTTGATTTTTAGGGATTCCCGGGGTGGTCGCTCCACCCACGACTTTGTGCACAAAAGGGGCTACGTGAGCCCTCCCAACGGCCTTTGGGAAAGACGGATTGTGTTGATTTAGTGTGTTGACGAGCCACTACTTCAACCTTGCCCCATCTATGTTACAATGATATTTGGATGAATCCGGAATGGACTTGACCTTTAGGGATTCCGGGATTCATACCACTTTAGCCACGATGGATAAATACGGAATGAACTTGACTTGTAGGGATTCCGGAATTCTTGCCATTTGTGAGCTAGGGAGATATACGGGATGGACTTGATTTTTAGGGATCCCGCGACTTATGAAAACGAAAATAAATTGCTCATGGGATATACTTGTAATGGAATCCCCTTGTTCACGACCCTTGAGAATATTGGAATAAATGTGAAGTTGTGAAGGGAACATTGGAATAAGAAACGAGTATGATAGATGTGCACTTATATGGATACTTGATTCTAGTATCCTTGGTTAGTGTTCTCACTTGTACGTCGGTTCGTGGAGTCACATTATAAATGTCGGATCATTACTTTGCATTGCCTCATGCATGTTGCTTACATTGTTCTGTACATTCACACACTCGTTCACACTAGCCTAGGACATGCTTGTTGATAGATATTTCCCTACTTTAGCGTGACACACTCTTTTTTTTTAAAAAAGGTTCTGCAGGTAAGAAACCAATGTTGGAGGATCCCGAAGCTCCTTTAGAATTTGGAATGTTTCTGGTGTCAACTTGTAGGTCTTGCATTAATTATTTTGAAATACCCGGGTTGTGGGTTGTTTTAACTTATGGTATGTAATAACTTAAACCTTGTTTTTCCTTCTCTTCTACCTCTTCTGTGGTTTGAACTTATGACTTAACTTTTCTGCATTCACACTCGGATTTTATGAAAGTTTGAAATGGGATGTGTTTGGTATTTAGATTTTTTAGAAATTGTGATAAGCCTTGCTTGTTTCCCCATTTTTAATATAATTCAAAAAAATGGTTTGAAAATCCGGGGCATGACAAATCTGCCACCGCGACCCCGAACTATAGCATGCTGGAGAAAAGAATTGCAAAATTACAAATCGAGTGTAAAAAATAAATCCACGATTGATGTTACAACAAAATTACTATATTATACAATATGAATGGTGCAATCTGAGGTTATAGAGGAACAGACCTGGTTTACTTAAAATGTGCATGCCCTTCAACAGATTCTACACACTTCTCAGTCGGGCATTTTGCCGAACATCAAGACTGCACACCTCCATAAAGAAAGCCAATGATTCAGGACCCACAAAAGTATGCTAAGAAGAGCCCCCTACATCCCAATAATTCACGTTTCAAGCACTAAATCATTCGAAAAATAGAGAGCAAAGAGAGACAAAGAGAGAGATTGTACGGTACCTATTCTATCTAAGATTTGGGGTGGCACAGTGAACATCACCAGATTCGTTGGTGTCGTGAGGGGATTCTTGATCATCGACGATGAAGGGCCGAAGAAGGCTGTGAACCAAGCATTGAAGCTAAAAAAGAAGACGCGTGAAATACCGAGTCTTCCAGCAAGGGAGGGCAACCAGTGAGGGGTAGAATCAACTCGGGCTCTAGAACGTCGAATGTCGTTTCGAGGATAATGAGACACAATCACATACATGAGTGATTTAGTGCTTGATTTTCGAATGCCGTTTCGAGGATAACGCGAGGTTCTATAACGTCGAAGACGCGTGATTTTCAATGCGTAATGTTAAAATGAGCCTAAACATTTTTACAGAATACTTTGTTTGCAGTGGATACTAAAATGAGTAACACGGATACGAAAATGAGTAACGACAATGTGTTTGCTTAAAAAAATATTTTGCATATAAATTAGATCGGCTAAATATTTTCTTTACTGTCTTATTTTATTTCTTCTTTTATTTTAGTTCGTTGTTGACCAAACTATAATGTGCAATGTGTATAATATATCATGTAAAATAACTAATTAATCAATGATTTGTCTTCATCAAAAGAATTCAAATTTCTTGGGGATCCTACTCAATTATGCACTTCATTTTTTAGTAGTCTTTCAATAATTCTTTGAAATACATTTATTCAAGTTACATAATTTTTATTTTTTTCTTTTGTTATAAATGACTATTTTTTAAAATACATTTACTAAAATTTAGTAGTCCCGCTGTAATATATAGGAGCGTGTGATGGGACAAATCAATATACAAAGAGATAATTCATCTCAGGCTAGAACCGATGCTCAATTATAAGTCGTTATATTTGTTGATACCCAAATTTTGGCTCACCCCCCCCACAAAGTTCAGAAATCAGCAACACGGCATTTTTTTAGTACCCGCACGCACAACCGGAATGTTCCGACCTCTCGCGAACAGCCCCGACGTCAGTCAAAAATCTTGAAACAGTCAAACCGCAATGGCCAAGTATTGAGGAACACTTACCTGTCTCAGAAATCTATTCCGATACATCTACCGAAACAAATTTCAAAAGGACGGCACAGAAACTGCATCCGAACAGTCAAACGGACCGGCACAAGCAGAATCCTACACGAGCGTCCGAAATTTTTCTTCTGAGGAGAATATCGAAGACAATCACATCACAGAGAACCCGGTATAAAAACTGACTTCATCCAATCCAGTACCGGAATTCAGTTAAGG
>NMUG010006591.1:0-12505 GCA_002855965.1 Monotropa hypopitys | reverse complement strand
ACTAAAAACAATCTGCAGAAAAAACTTCATCCCTCTTCAGCTATGGAGAATTCTACTTTCTACTTTTTCTCTCTAATTCTAATCTAACCGAAAAAGTAAGTGGTTAAAAAGTAGAACCCCTTTTTGAACGGAATCTCTTTCTTTTTATACTTCCCTCTTCCAGCAGGGCTTCCCATTGGGTAGTCCACGCGTGTTCCCAGTAACTAGTCCGAAATTACAGTTTCCCCCCTCTTCTGCGAAATGCTTCAGTTACTCTCCACTCCCGGGAATAATTGGTTTTCTCCCAGGAGAATTTTCCTCTAGTGATTCTGTTTCTTTCTCAATTCCTTCTAACTCTCTCCCGGTAGTAACCTCAGCTCTCCCGGGAACAAAGTTGTCTGCCAGCCTTCCTTCTCTTCTTTCTCTTCTGCAATTTGCTTCTTCATTGCCCATGTCTATCTGCAACCTTAGTTTCTCTTCCAACAAAACACTTTAAGTGGAATTAACTGCTTTTGACAAGTAAACAAGTAAATTGCAGGTAAACACAAATCTCATGTAAAATTCAAGTTTCAATAGGAAGTTTAGTACAAATGCACAAGAAAGGAAGTTTATAATTGGCATTTTTGGATGCCAATCACTTACTCCAACTTACAACTTGCTAGTCCCTAGCAACAAGAGTTAAACACTGAACATCCCCAATTGTCCTCAAGACGTAAACTTGACATTATACCCTAGATACTAAGGGACAAGCCAGTCAATGAATCCAAGAGCTAAAAGTCAGAACTTCTCTACTAACTTTGATTCCAATTCTCTCAGGTTGGTCACTCAAAAATAATATGCACTTGATGAAGGGTTAATGAGAACCTCCCCAATGTAAATGTCAACAATTAATGATGCCAAAGTGCCAATTGCAAGTGTGTAGAGTAAAATTCCTTGAGAGAGATTAGAACCCATGTACTAATGCCCACTAGTGTAAAGTCAACTAAGATCATACGGGACTTTAGGCTTGTAATGTTCAAGGGCCAAGGAAATTTCAAGTGAGACAGCCCATATTTTTGGCTTGGTGTTTTCCATTGACTGTCCACTTCCCAAAATTAGGTAACCAAAACTACCATTAAACAGTTATATCAACAACAGTACACACATTCTTCAACAGTCCACATAGTCTAACACACATTTTAAAAGTCTTTCTGGAAATCTAAATCAAACATGATTCAACTGCCAGCCTTATGGGCAAAAGGATAGGAAGAAGTGGGGGTGGATGGCAGGGTCAGGTAAAGTCAAGGTTGGTTAAAATCTGGAGGCATTTGAGGGCTTTGGGAACATGTCAACACTGGGAGCTGCCCCTCCTCTGGCACACTCTGTAATACTGAGCAAGCTACTCAGCATGGCTTGTTCCCTCTTAGTTGATTCTTTGAGCTCCTTCAGAACATTTGCTCCTCCCTTCTCCACCGTGTCAGCATTCTTCTCTAGAAACTTCAGCCTTGTTCCCCAATCTCTTTGTACATTAGCCATGGTGTTGATCTTATTCACATTATCTCTCATGTTTTTGCTCCACTCTTTCTGAGTTTCCATCAGTGCTTCCAACTTTATTGAGTCTTCTTTCTGCTTCAATTCTACCTGCTCCAATTTCTGCTGATTTTGTTTACATAAGTCCAATGCTTCCTTCAGGATTGCTGTTTGGTCTTGCATTAGTTGCTGAACACAGACTAATGCTTTAGAACTGCCTTCAACTGTCTGCCCAAGGTTGATAGTAGGTGGAACAGATGGCGATGCAACTGGGCTCTTCCTTTTTTCTTACCTTGCGAATTACCCCCAGCAGAAGTTTCATTCCCGGGAGAGGGACTAAGGACAGGTGAATCCTCCCGGGAATCATCAGAAGAAGAGGAATGTCGTGGCCTCTGGGGAAACATTCTATTCACAGTCTGTTTAGTCAAA
The DNA here is from genome assembly GCA_002855965.1 of Monotropa hypopitys. NCBI lineage: Eukaryota > Viridiplantae > Streptophyta > Magnoliopsida > Ericales > Ericaceae > Monotropa > Monotropa hypopitys. Next base: position 10,588 of record NMUG010006591.1, on the reverse strand, counting down.
GGTCCACACGTGGGCCTATCCCATTTTTCCTTGGCTCCCAACTTAACACCACTCTCAAGGCAAATCGTAGTGATCATAAAAGCAAATGGTAAGCCACTTTTTAAACTAGCACACAATTTAAATTCTTCCATCACTTTAAAAATCATCCCAGGGATGTCAATTTTGTTACCTTGCATTAGCTCGTAGATGAGCTGCATCTCAGCCTGCGTAGGAGCCTTCTCGGATCCCCTGGGCCTGATATTGTTGTGCATGAGTTTGTTCATTAGAGCCACTTCCTTTGCCAACATCTCTTGCTTAAACCTCCCTTCTCGCTTGTAATTTGCTAACCCCTTTTTTGTGCAGAGCTCCTTGGCCAATTCTTCACATGTCAAGCTCTCGTATCCTTCATTAGGATACTCCACAACTTTCAAATCCAATCGAGGACATTTCAGAAATTTAGCTATCCTTTCTGGGGTAATCACAATACTCTTTCCCCTTACCTTACCCACAATCTTCTTCTGCTGTAACTCCATTGATGCATAAAAGTCCTGTACCACAGAAAAGACATAGCCAGGAATTGGTTCGAATCAGGTTTTGATACCCATTTCATCGAAGGGTTCTGAAAATCGTTGCAAATGAGGCCCACTATTGGTGGTCGAGATTTCTCTTTCGCATATTATTGACCTCCCTTTGTTGGTATCTTTCCACGAGAATTCCTTACTACTACTCCTTCCGGTAGCTGGTTTCTGAGCAGACTCTTGAACCTTCACAACTGAGATAGCGGTTTCCCCAGCCAATTCAGGGTTTTCAGTAGCTGAGGGAGTATGGGATTGAGCTAGATTGTTCGATTTTGGGGTTACAGACCTAGTTCGCTTCCTGGGTCTCAGAGTTTCCTCCGGACTCTCCTCATTTTCCTCCTCTTCTTCCACTATCTCCACCACTTCCGAACGCTTCTTTGTTGTGGGTTTCTTCTTTGCGAACTGGGCTTGCACTCGCGTACTCTTTCTGGTTTGTTGTTTGGTTTGTACGGTTGCGGGACAGGAGGAGGGTTGCGGGAGACTCCCAAATCACCCAAAACGTGGCTGAACACAACCTGAGTAGAAGGATTGGCGATAGGGTTTTTCAGATGGGGGTTTGAACTGGTCGATTCAGCTGGGGTTGGTTTATCTTTTGAGGGTTTAGAGGTTGGTTCTTGGTTAGCGGCATCTTTACCCTTCTCTATAACCACCGCCTGTAAAAACTCAGAAAAACAATGGTGGACTACAAACAACTAACTTACCGGTGAAATAGGAGGGTGACGACAACCCTTGAGATGATTTCGTTGATCCCTTAGCTTGCAGCAAGAGGGAATGGCCTCCGTCTCCTCAAATCGCCCTAATCGCCGTAGAGTTCAGGCTTAGCGGTGGAAACAAGCGGGAGTGAGTTCTGATGAACGAATCCATTCTATTTATACCCGTTCACTGATTACCGGGAGTACTTTCAAGTATTACCGGGAGAGACATGTCATGTTCACATTTTCCAACTAGTAACGTTTATTACCGGGAATCATTTCCAACCTTCCCGGGAGTAATTCCTTCTGATCACTCCATTTCTTTCAAAAGTGTTTGTTACCGGGAGAGAATTCGCTATTCTCGGGAGTAAGTGCTACTGCCCAATTTTTTCTTCTACAGGACCTTCCTTTTCTGGGAGTGATTCAGGTGTTCCCGGTAATGATACACACTGTTCTTCCATTTTTTTTGTCAGAAAGAATCTCTCCCGGGAGAATTATGGATTGTACCGGGAGTAGGTGGGCTCGGGGTTGGGAGTTGAAGACTTAGCAGCTGAACCATGTTTCTTCCTTCCAACTAACTTTATTGACATGCATTAGACCATGAACAAAGGACTAGCATTCCCCCCCCCCATTTCCAAATGACAAATTGACTCCAAGGGCTTTTCTGAAGCTTTTAGTTAACAAGAAAAATGGCAACCCAAGCTCAAAAAAGGATCTAATGATGACACTTTTCTGGGTTTTTTAATTCAATGAATGCCACGAATCACTTCTTAGAACCCTACCAGTGGATAAAACTACATGGTCATGTGCAACAGTTTCCCACAATAACATAGGTAGGCTCAAGGGAACAATATGTAGGCTTTTGAATCGCCATTATACGAGTGAACCTTCCCTTAGCTTCCTATTTCTATCTAAAGACTATCCCTTAGCTCTAGGACATTAAACGCTTACAACTCAGCCTTGTGACACTTCAACATGTACAAGTTTAACTCCAAGAACTAGGGACTATCAAACTCAGCCCTTTTGCCATACTTTTATCCCTACCCCACAGAAAACCGAGGTAGGCGGCTATGCAAGACCGTCCGACTCAAGGGTTGCCTTGTTAAGGCACCCAATTTTTTTTCAAAAAATTTCAATTTTCTAATTTTTTTTCAGTGTTTCAATGAGACAACCTAGAAAAGGTAACAACATAAACGAATGGCTACAAAGTATGCCTCACCCCCCCAACTTATCGTGAGCATTGTCCTCAATGCTTAAAGCAAAGAAGAGAAACCTCAAGAAGGTTAAGGAATGAAGAATACAACGTAGCAAGAAACACTAATAAAAGAACTCGTACTACAACCAAATAACTAAGTGATAAGCAAATGAAAAAGAAAACGACAAAACAAAAGAAATATTTACATCAATACCTTGTTCGGGCTTCCTCTCAACTTACCCAACTGGAAGGTCCTCATAAATAGGATCCTTCAACTCTTCAATCAGTTCCTCTTGAGAGAATCCTTCCAAAAACGGCTTTAAGCGTTGTCCATTCACCTTTGAGAGATAGCCGTTTGAAGGATCCTCGATTTCTACCGCTCCATGTCCAAAAACTTGATGCACGATGAAAGGTCCTGACCATCTCAACCTTAGCTTCCCTGGAAAGAGATGCAATCTTGCATTGTACAGTAAAACTTTCTGACCAACCACAAAAGTCTTTCGAGAAATCATCTTGTCATGCAAACGTTTTATCTTTCCTTTATAAATTTCAGAGTTTTCGTATGCATCTTTCCTCATTTCTTCAAGTTCATTCAAGTCCAATTTGTGACTCGATCCGGCGGCGGGAAAATTAAAATTTAAGTTCTTTAAAGCCCAATATGCACGATGTTCCATCTCTACGGGCAAATGACATGCCTTACCGAACACCAACCTATAGGGGGACATACCAAGGACAATTTTGTAAGTTGTCCGGTATGCCCAAAGGGCATCGGATAGACGGTTAGACCAATCCTTACAGTTGGGGTTCACCATTTTTTCCAAGATATGTTTAATCTCCCTATTGGCTAGCTCGGCTTGCCCATTTGTTTGGGGATGGTAAGCCGTGGAGACCTTGTGCGTGATGCCATACTTATCCATGAGAGTGCCAACCGGTCGATTACAAAAAATGTGTTCCTTGGTCGCTTATGATGGCGCGGGGCATCCCAAAACGAGATAGAATGTGCTCCTTCAAAAACTTGAGCACCACTCTATGATCATTTGTGCGTGTGGGGATTGCCTCCACCCATTTGGACACATAATCTACAGCCAAAAGGATGTAGAGATTGCCAAAAGATGGGGGGAAAGGGCCCATGAAATCCATGCCCCGTTCTCCCCCGTTCTCCTTCGGTATTCACTTAGTGAATCAACGATCGAGTTTGAAGTTGTTTCTCTGGGTATTCTCTGAGAATCAACAGACTAGTGAGCCTTGATTCTAGTATTGGCTTGCCAATCAACAGACTTCGAGAAGAGAATCAACGGAGGTATTCCAGGCGAATCAATCCGGCATTCTGTTTATCCTTATCATTTTATTGTTTTCGCAAGTTTCCGCTGCATCAATCAACCTTAAACATATATGAACTCCATGGATTAGAAGAAGAGGTGAGGAGTTAGAGACTCTCAAAGACCCAAATATCAAAGGACTTACCAAGAGTATAAGCCTACAAGAGAAATCCTTGTACCAAAATCCACCTATCACCTTCAACCTTGAAGCTTTCTTCAATGGAGGTTCGTCCTCTTTTTAAGTCTCTCTCTAGGTTTAGAATACCCAAAGTGGCGGCTAAAACCTCTTAAGTACGACCCTAATACGAATTAGGGTGTTTAGGAACCAATCTAGGACGAAAAGACAAAAATACCCTCATTAAAACAGTTTTCGGATATTTACACAGCGTCGACTGGTTATCGATAACCAGGCACCTGGTTATCGATAACCCGATTCTCGGAAATAAAGACGGGACAGGAAAACTCCCGGTTATCGATAACTACTAAATCATGTTATCGATTACAAACCTTAAACACCCGGTTATCGATAACCTAACCGACTATGTTATCGATAACCAACATCTCGGGATTTTGGTTGGAACACCCCAAGCACCTAGTTATCGATAACCTACCAAACCGTGTTATCGATAACCTACCTCTCGAAAAGTTGGCTGGACACCCTAAACACCCGGTTATCGATAACCTAACCGACTATGTTATCGATAACCAACATCTCGGGATTTTGGTTGGAACACCACAAACACTTGGTTATCGATAATCTACCAGATCATGTTATCGATAACATAGGCCGTGGGATTTTGGCTGGCCTACTGTACAACATTGTTATCGATAACCGCACTACCTGGTTATCGATAACCAGTTCCTCGGGAAAAAATGGATGGGCCAAGATTTTCTCCACCACCTCAAAACCCACAACACCACAACACTCTCCAAAACATTCCACACAACCTTATGTGATTTCTCAACACTCTAACCCTTAAAGATTAGACCCAAATCATTAAAAATGCCATAATTATTTTATGTGAAAATACTCAAAATAATTATAATTGAATTCTAAGGACACGGGTATTACACACACCATCACAAAATTTAACCTCAATTGACGTCCATGCAAAAAAAACTATACAACCCCAAGTTAACACGAAACAAATGTGATGCTATAAATCTATCAACCAAAATGTAAACGCTAGGTTTTTTACAAGAGAAATAGGACTGTAATACAGAGAATACTCTCTAAGATTAGTTGCTCTACTCATGAGCCAAGACCCTGACAAGCCAATGATCATCTCCTCAATGCCTCGTAGTGGACCACTAACCCTGCTACCTGATTTCCAAGAAAACACAAGGAAACCAGAGCGTGAAATACAGAATTTCATATTGCAAAATAAATAAAGTAAAACACTTTAATACTTACAGAGATAACATTTTTCTTTTTCCTCAAAAACCTCTTTACTTTCCAAAACATTGGTATTCTCTAGCTACCGTTGCCAATAAAAATCTTTGTGGATGTTCTCCGACCATTCACCGCCAAAATAGTATTTTGTGGATATTCTCTGGCTATCCACCACCAATTTAAAAATACTTTCCCAAAACAACTATTGAGCCATGGGGTGCCCCCATATTAAGATATATTGTGGATGTTCTCCGGCCATCCACTACAAAAAACAAGTTTTTGTGGATATTCTTTGACTATCCATTGCCAAAACCATTTTTGTTTTATTTTTCAATAACAAGTGTCGAACGGCTATTTGGTTTCCATCAACAACATCTAAATTGCCCAAATGAACTTGCAACGTACTAATGAAATAATATATTTCATACACTCACCGAAACTGCTTAGAAATTGAGAGATTTTTCCTTTTACTTTTTCGGGACTTCCTTAATAGCCACAATCGTTCATGTCAAAACCATCCAACTAAATCAGTCCATAGAATGAGAAATTGGACAATAGTTCATTCAATTTGATTCACACAATTTAACTATAGATTTACGGATTTCCCCACAAGCATACACAAATCCCTACTATGATTTAAATTCTATACATCATCATGCGAAAATCAAACGGAAACATGAATCTAATCATCAATATACTATCAATCCGCATGATTTAACAAGAGTTTAGGCATTATACAATCATACATGCACATTATACAAATCTTACTAAAAATCTCTTCACACCATTAATTTCTTCCGATAAAGCCATACACTCCAACACTATGCACAAACATACGCCCATACATGGTTTCATGAATAAAAAATACAAGACTAAGTGCATGTATAAAACGAATACATAGTAGATCTAAGGATTCCACCCTTCTATATGCCAACTTAAAATATATGAGAAAATATAATGATTTTTTGTAAGACTTTCCCTCAAACCTATCTTCCTTAGGCACACACACACATTCATAGTCATATACTCCAAGGTTTTTATATAAACATGGATTAAATATGAAGAAGATCTCATAAAATAAGATTCCTAAGTTACTTACCACCATCAAGGACTTGCACAAGAGGAAGCTCTCCAAAACCTTCAAAACCTTCAAGTCTTCTTCCTCATGGAGAAGATCTTTCTCTCTCTATATATATCTATCTATCTATCTCTCGAGGTTTCTCTTAAGCTAAGAGGCTTGTAGAATGGAGGCCACACACTTAAGTTTAACCTTAATACACATTAGGGTGCTTATAAACTGAATTAGGCATAAAATTCCCTAATTGCCCCTTACAAAACTATTTTGGAATTTTAATCCCCGATGTAGGGTTATCGATAACCCGAATATGGTGGTTATCGATAACCCGATCTGCTATTTCTAGACTGGGCCAAAAAATTTCCCAGTTATCGATAACACCACCAAACATGTTATCGATAACCTGATCCTCGGGTTTTTCCTACGACCTCCAAAAATTCTGGTTATCGATAAGCCACTTACCCAGATTATCGATAACCTAACCCTCGGGATTTTGCTGGGCCGTTCATGGTTCAGGTTATCGATAACCCAAAAATCCTTGTTATCGATAACCTAAGCTTTATTTTGTAATTTTCATCCAATCAATTGATTTTCTACAAAAATCTGAATTCTTATACATTATGGATTTTATGGTAAAATGCCCAAAACAACTTCCACATAATTTTCCCGCCTCTAGAATCCCGTGACATCAATTAACCCGAGATATCCTTCCAAACACCCTTATCAAATGCAAGTTAATTTTCTTCATATTACACAAATTAAATTATAAATTATAAATGAAATGAAAATTAAGGAACATGTATTACACAAGGCATCCAATGAAGTGGAGTAAAATCCACTAACAAGGTACAAAGGTATAGAAGAGTACAAAAGTACATAAGAATAAAAGTATAACAACTATGTACAATGACTACTAAAGTAAACAGAACTGAAAGTAAAGAGAGTGACAGCCTCAGTAGAAAATCCAGCAGCTACTCTAAGATCTCTAATCAACAGGTCCTCCTATCCCTGCACACAGAAGACTGGTTGAATAGGAAAGGGGGGGCTGAGCTATCCACACACTCACTAAGAAACCACTAACTACTAACAAGTATGCACATGGTGGGTGGGTGCCCAAATGTCCAAGGGACACAAATGGATACAAGATCCAACTAGTGAACACTAACTCTAAATCTTCAAAATCCCAAGGAACACAGTGAACAAGTCTCCAAGATCCAACCAAGTGGACAATGACCCAAGTACTAGTCAATAACTCTACTATGGGGGTAAAACAACCTCAAGGGCCTACCAGAAGGGCCCAAAGAACCTTACAACCAATACCATACTTATTGTGGTAGCGGGACCTCAACTGGGCACGGGCCAGATCTCATTTGCTGGACCAGTCGGCCCATCCAGACCCTGCCCCCACATCTCACGGAGCAATCCAGGGTTGTCGATCTCACGGACCTCCAGCACAACTATTCTGCAGCCGAAGGACGGGATCGGTGGTTCATCATGTGCCCTTCAGCATCCAATGTAGACTCACTGGACACCCAAAGGAGCCAGGTCGGGACGTCCATGTGGTCTCCTTCAACCTCTGGCATATCCATCCCAGACGTCAAGGAAGCCCTGCATGTCCACTCCCCACTAAGAGAAGGCACAACTTCTACCGATGGACGGTCCTGTGCTAGAGGGGTCTACCATCGGCAGCGACAGGGAACAATGACCTCCGGCACAGTGGCGCATTAGAGCTTGGCCGTACAACTACTGACGTGGCTCGGGTCGGCCCAATGGTCCAACAATATTATAGGGCTAACGTCAACACCGGGACCCCCGTGTGCATCACACGCTTGCACTTTTGGCGCCAAGTCAGGTTGGACTATAAATACCCAATTGAGGTACTGTTCATGGACCTTCTTTCCAGCTCTTCGACTCTCAGTTTCGGATTGCTCTTTTTCCTATAGTTACTGGCTTAGCCATCGGAGGCCCCTCTCGGTCACTGCCAACCGGTGGGTACTAACCTTTGTCTTGCAGGAGCCAAGCAGGTGAAACCTTTTCTCTTATAGGCGACCCTCTCTGACCGAAGCACTATCCCCTTTACCATCCAGACAAGCACAGAGGACCCGAAAGAGCTAGTCGGATATTCAGTCACTATATTTGGTGACTCCATTGAGGACTTACCGTTCTCAAATTTAGGTGACACCTCATCCATCTCTCTCATCCTCGGTGCTTCAGTCCTCTACGATGGATGGGGATGACACTCACGACTACCATCATCATCGCCTACCTCTTCTTGCTCTACCGACAATCACTATTGCTCAAGACCTACCTCTGGACCTACTGGAGTCCTTCTCTCAACACACTGATGAGTAGCTCCATTAGAAAGATTCAGAGATCGCTTTCTTGAAGGACCAACTGGCGAGGATGGATGGAGGATCCCTATACTACCCTCCAATTCCCCCTAAAGATACACCATGAACCGATTCTGAGCACACCAAGAGACAGTCGGACCTGGAGCAACATGGAAGACTGAACGATCACGATCGCTCGGATAAAGGAAAGGCGGTCTGCCGATCCCCCATCCACGAGTGCTAGTTGGGAGGCTGACATGCCCGGTCCTCCAGATACTGTCTGTCCACCAGTACTGTATCCAGTTCTCATTCCGGGAGATCTTGCGAGACCCTCTACCTCATTGACGATGGAAACTTGGTCCCTTTCAAAGCCAATTCGTCGGAGCCTCAGCTCAGGAGAGCCTTAGAAACAGACCACAGACACCGTCGGCAAAGGGACCACCAGCGCTCCGGTAGGCACCACGGAGCAGATGACTTCTCCTGTCGCAAGAGAAGACATCACAGAGGTCATGATTCCCCTCCCCCAGAAAAGATAGAGACCTTAGTGACCATCTGAGCTATCGTCGGGGTCAGATGGCCACTAGCCTAGAGAATAGGGATGTCCAGCAAAATGCGTCCGTCGATGCGAGGCTCTGGTAGCTCAGCCTCTCTCCTTTTCATCCCAAAGATTGAGCTGGCGACTCTCCCTCTGGACTTCAACCTGCCAAAGTTTACCAAGTATGATCTGAAGACGGACGCATACACCCACCTCATCCACTTCCAGCAGATCATCTCCCTCTACACTACCGACGATGCCATCATGTGCAAGGTATTCTCCACCAGCCTTGGCACCCTAGGTTCTCTATGGTTTAATAAGATCCCTTTACGTAGCATCTCATGCTATCGGGACCTTGAACATGCCTTCATGGTCCGATTCATCACTAGCAATAAGAAGACCAAACATGTTGATGCCTTAATCAGCCTTAGAAAGCGTCCAGAAGAGAGCCTCTGGAAATATGATGAGAGGTATTGGGAGCTCTTTAATGAGATCCAAGGTTATGACCAAACAGTGACCGCTTCTTCCTTCAAGAACGGCCTGGAAAGCAACAGTCGGATCTTTGCCGACCTCACACTCCACCCTTCAGAGGACATGGATGATCTCATGCTCCGGGTGGAGAAATTCTGTCAATTGCAAGACCTCCTTGTTGAATGGGCGGCCAGCAGTCCCAATCATCGCTGCCATCAAGCAACCGGAGGCAGGTCAATATTGTCAAGACTGACCGCAGAAGGGGGTCCAAAGGCTCCGAAGGCCCATGAATTTACTGCTGAGACCACGGTTTTCACCGAACCAATCTACGCGGGCTGAAAACATATTGAGAACTATCCTTTCTTTGTCTGATCGAACCACAAACTCGGAATGACTGGTAAAACAAAGGACAAAAGAATCCACTACACATATCATAAGGAGCAGGATCACTTTACGACCAGGTGCAAACCCTTCAAGCCGTACCTGGAGTATCTAGTGCAATAAGGTCATCTAGACAAATGGATTGACCACTAGAAGACCCAGGATCTGGCTCATACTACCGAACAACTCAATCAATTAGAGGAGGTCGTTCCGATGCAATATGATCCATGGCCCCCTAAACAAGGAAGCTGCTACTTGTCTCTGTCCAAAGATCGACTATGCCTCCGCCCCAAAGCAAGTGCTCATGGTCGGATCTGCTCCAAAGCGGAAATTTGCTGCTAAACGGTCGGACTGGTCCATCACATTCACAGAAAAAAATCTTGACCGAGTCCAAATGCCGCACAATGATGCTCTGGTAGTCACTCTCTGCGTCGGACCGGCCAACATCCGGTGCATTCTCATCGATCACAGAAGCTCCACCGAGGTAATGTACTTCTCTTTAATTCAAGATTTCAAGCTTTCTGTTGACGATTTGTAGCCTATCGACATCCCACTGGTCGGGTTTAACAGAGATCCTATCTGACTGCTCGGCAAGATCACCCTCCTGGTCTGGGCAGGGTCTAAAACGGTCAATATAGAG
>NMUG010006590.1:0-12505 GCA_002855965.1 Monotropa hypopitys | reverse complement strand
TAAAATCCAGTAATCAATAATTCATGCTTTTACATACGTCCCACAAATATCACAATTAGGCATGCATCGATACCAAGGTCAAATAGCTCGAGTATATATGGTTTCACATAGGTTTAACAATCAAAGCACGTAAAAAAACATGTTAACACAGTTGCATATGTCAAGGAACATATATAGAAGGGTATCTATACACTCACTATATGCGTGAAATCGCCAAATAAGATTACTTTGCAGCCGTAGAAGGTCCCGGCTCCTCACCTGTACCGATGTCACTAAGTTAGGGTAATATCCGATATAGTTTTTCTTCACAAATCACTAATTAAATAAATAACTTTATTAATCTACTTATTAGGACTTCTAAAATAATCCTTTAACCCTCCATAATCATCCTTAATTCAAAACCTTAATCAACATGATAAAATAAGCCTAAACTCAGTATTCGCTCCACCCCCGCTCGACCTGCGCTCGAGCGATGATGGAATCGCTCGACACCAGGGATTTTAAATGCGCAAAACTGCTCGAGCCGAAGAACTTACGCTCGAGCGTGGCCAAAGTCACTCAAACGGACGATAAATAGCTCGAGCAAAAAGAACAGTTACAGCACTGCTATGTCAATTTTTTCCGATCTACACTCTTCTCAACCTCCAAAACACAATTTTATGCCCCAAATCACAGAAACCTCAAATACTTATGACATCCCTACACATACACAATCATTATACTTAATTTGGGATCTAAAATCCATAAGAACTATTAGATCTAGTATTCTTCTTAAGTTTTCCCCCCAAAACTGATTAGGAAATTAATCTAGCCATAATCTCAGATTAGCCTCAATATTTACACAAATTAATATACAAAAGTTATAGATGATTACCTTGTTGAAGAGTATCCCTTGCTACAAACTTGATTTAGCCCAACTTCTTCAAGCAGCTTTTCTTCTATTGAGCCTCTCTCTCTCTGTCACGCCCGAACCAATTTAAATAAATTAAATTGGGTTATTAAAAATTTTAAAAGAAAAAGAAGATGAAAAAATAAAATGTGTGGAGGGGTTAATAATATTTGAGGGATTAATGATGGGTTATAATTAAAATAATTATAAAATATGCAAATATATATATAATGGTTAGAGGAGTGACACACAAGAGTTATAAGCTCTTATAGGTGAGGTCAAAGGAGTCATTAAGACTTAAAATCTGTCATTAGAGTGAATATAGAGAGAGATACTCTCATTAGGGTTAAGAAGCGTTGAAGGGTGGCTAGAGAGGTGATTAGAGAGAGTGCCTTGAAGGATTAAGTAAAATCAAGGCCAAGCTCAAGGAGTTTTGAGAAAAATCCTCCTCCAAAGTTGTTCATCACATCCTAGAGGTAAACCCTATGTATTTAGATTTTTAATTTCGTGCATAATTAGGCCCATATTAAGGGTTTTTCACTAATCACGATTAGTGATAGATTTTCTAGATCTACTTTGAAAAATGTAGTTTTGGGTGACCTAAAGTACGTTTTTGAAGTCCAATGTTTAGTATGATTTGAGAGAAGATGTTGGCTTCATCTTAGAGTACTTGGTTTGATGATTTGAGGCTTGTAAAATCGATTTTAGATAAATTAGATTAAGAAAAATCGAAGGGTAATTAGCAATTTTTTCGATCTGCTACCCAGTGCACTGACTGATATGTGCACCGGTATACCGGGCGGCATGCCGGGCGGCATGCCGGTCTCATACCGTCCTTAAGGAATTTGCACAATAGTCTTGGGTTAGTATAAAAACGAAAAAAATAAGCTAACCGGCATGCCGTGCGGTATACCGGGTGTATACCGGTTTCCATACCGGTTTTGGTGTATTTTGGGCAGTAGGTTGGCCCTTACAAAAGAGTAAAATTTTACACTAACCGGCATGTCGGGCGGTACACCGGTTGTGTACCGGTCCCATACCGGTGAGAGGAAATTTTGGAAGAAAAGTTGGTGAGTGTTGAGGGTTGATCTTATAAACACTTTTAAGAGGGATTTCCAGACTTTGAGGAGTTCAAAACAGTAATAAAAATCCTTTATTTATAAATAGAGTTTTAGAAGGATTATTCACACATGCTTATATTATATAGCAGGAGATCAACCGGGAAGTCAATTTAGTAAAGACATATTTGGCGAGTTCACACAGCTGGTGAGTGTGTAGATACATGTCTATATATGTACTTTGTTTATGTGTGAGTTAGTGTAGAGTTATGGGGTGTAATCATATGTTACTTATTTGATAATCGCATGAAGTTAACTATTTCTTTTCCTTACTTACCTGCAAGCATAGATAAGAGTGAGACATGTGGTGTGTTTTATGCTATGGGCATGTTTGTGTAGTTGAAATTATCTGTTGAGATTATATACCTTTTGTTGATATCACTTAAGCAAGAAAAAATGGTATAATGATTGATGAATATATGCAAAGAGAGTGGTGATATTACCCGGTGCATACTCAAATGAGTTGTTAGGCCGAGTAGGGTAATGAAATAAAATGAAATCCCCAGGGCATGCTTTATATGCTGTTAGGCCGAGTAGGGGAAAAGAGAGAAATAATCCCGGGGCATGCTATTATATGCTGTTAGACCGAGTAGGGATTTGGTGCTATGAGCACGTTATACAACAATTAAATTAAAGAGAGGTGCTATGGGCACAGTGCTATGGGCACGTTACACAACAAATAAATAAAAGAGAGGTGCTATGGGCACGATTATAAAGAATATATGGATAGTTGCATGTTTACGTGATAGTTGGGGAGAGACACCACCCCTTGGACAGTTGCATGTTTACGTGATAGTTGGGGAGAGACACCATCCCTTGGACAATTGCATGTTTACGTGATAGAAGGGGAGAGGCACAATCCCTTAGTTACTTGTTCTTTATTTGTACCTTACTTGTACACCGTGAGTTTCTCTTTACATATCAAAGTGCATATATGACTGTTGTATCTGACACTCATGGATATCTTTTGCTGTTTTTGTTTTGCAATCTATATTCAGGTCAGGAAGAGTAGCAGGTTCACATGCCAGCCATTGCCGAGTTACCACTTTCAGGGGCAGTTTAGTTAAGATTGCTCCGTGTTGGAGACAATGTCTTTTTCAGTTTGTTCAGCAGTTGTGGTTTATGATTAGACTGTTTCTTTTACGTTAGTTTAGAGTTTGAGAGTTATATTTTTGTTAGTGGAGTTTTTTTGATAGACCATTTGTTTTGGAGTTTTATATTGTTTTAGTACTTCCGATGTTCTTTTTAATTCTCAGACAGAATCATGAGATGGTTGTTAGTATATCTCTTGGATTTTTAGTTTGGATGCTTTGTTTAGTCATGTATCTATTTCCGGTTTATATATTTTTATTATATTCTAGAATGGGTCGTGACAGCTTGGTATCAGAGTTCTAGGTTGTTAGATTCTGGAGTCAAGAGTGCTTGAGGTTTTGAGGAGAGAGTTGGGATGAGTCAGTAGAGTGTATATTCCGGGATTATTGTGCGTGTTACTTTGACACCCAAGCAACTACCTTGAAATCTGATTTGAAAAGTGCCTCATCAACGTATTTTTCAAATGGGAAGTCTTGGACAGTTAAATGGAAAAACATGATATATTGGAATACCGAGTCTAGGTTGAGTTGAAGAGTAAGTGAGAGTATGATAGTAGAGTGTTTGGAAAGTTGAGAATCGACGAAAAGGCATGGCTTGGCAAAGGAACCGTAAGGCTAAGGACACTTAGGTATTGAATGATTTTTGGTTTTGCACATTACTATGATATGTGTTGTATTGTATACTTTATGTATGAATTGTCTCTAATAAATCTTTTTAACAATCAGGAGAGTATAATGGAGAATGTAGAGGATGCGACTTCTACCGGACCTGTAGAGGGAGAGGTGAATCAACCTCCTGCACTGGGGAATCCACCTCCTGTCATTCCGGAGAATCGAGTAGAGGCAGCCATGGCTCAGTTCCTGGAAAACCAGGCTACATTTATGCAGTGGCAGACTGCACAGAGAGAGGGAGCCACAGGAACAAGCTTGCTTGAGAGATTGCATTGGATGTATCCAGTAGAGTTTGGAGGGGCAGTGTCTCCCACCGTAGCAGAGGAGTGGCTGAAGGGAGTGGAAAGGGTATTGCGAGCTATGGGAGCATCTGATGAACAGAAAGTCAATTTAGCGACTTTCAATCTGAAGGGCGAGGCCCTAATCTGGTGGGAGGCTTATAGTCGCCAGCTGACGACAGTGGAGGATGGAGGAGTTCCTAGGGTTATCACCTGGGATCTGTTTATCAAGGGGTTCAACGATCATTTTTATCCGGAGAGCTACCGGACTGAGCAGGAGAATGCTTTCTTGTATCTAAAATAGGGAAGTATGACCGTAGATGAGTATGAAATAAAGTTTGCTGCCTTGTCATGATATACAGTGGAGCTGGTGAACACCGATGCCAAGAAGTGTAAGAGGTTTTGCGGGGGATTGATTCCCAGTATTGCAACACGCTTGACTCAGTTTAGAGAGAGGGACTATGCTGATTTGGTAGAGATGGCCAGGATGACTGGAAAAGATGTTCAGACTATGATTGATCACCAGGCCAAGAAGGGGAAGACGAATGACAGTTGGTCGGGGAAGGATACCAGTGATGGTGGCTATGCTAAAGGCAGTGAGGGGAAGACTTTTCCTGGCAAGGGACTCAGTGGTTCCCAATCTCAGGGGAATTGGCAGAAGAGGAGAAACAATCAGAGTGGCATTCAGTATTTAGGGGCCAGTGTGCAGAGCGGCGATCACCGTTGTTTCAAATTCAGAGGAGAGGGTCATCTGCTTCGGAATTATTCGGAGAAAGATGTTCAGATGCAGCAGGCGAAGTGCTTTTCCTGTGGAGAGTTGGGTCATAAGGCGCAATAGTGTTCCAAGTCACGTGGTACAGTAGCTTCATCAGTGGGCAGTGCACCAGTGGTCCAGGGCCGTGGTCAGGGTGCTAATGTTGTTCCTGGCAGAGTTTTTACTGTGACACATCAGGGGGCAGAGGCAGAAAAGGATGTGGTTATAAGTACCTTTCTTATATCGGATTTCTATGCTCGAGTCCTTCTTGATTCAGGGTCTACCCATTTTTCTGTATCAGACACTTTTGGCCATATGCTTGATAGAACTTCAGTGGTCTTACCTTATACTTTGGCCATATCTATGCCTACGGGGGAGACAGTTGGAGTGAACATTTTTTATCCGGATTGTGCTCTTGAGGTAGAGGGTAGGCGACTATCAGTAGATCTAGTGCCGTTGGCGATGACTGATTTTGATGTCATTTTGGGGATGGACTTCTTGTCAGCACACCATGCTCTGATTGATTGTTTGTCTAAAGAAGTTCTATTTATTATTCCGGATGAGGGGAACATAAAAATATGGGGCGATAAGAAAGTGAGCAAATCTTGCCTTATTTCTAGTATTCATGCTAGGACACTCCTTAGTAAAGAGTGTCAAGGCTATCTGGCCTGCATTATTGATGATCGGGAAGTGAAAGCAAAGATTTTAGATATTCTAGTGGTGAGAGAGTTTGAAGATGTATTTCCGGATGATTTACCAGGAGTTGTTCCCGATAGGGAAATCGAGTTCATTATTGAGCTATTGCCTGGGATGAGCCCCATATCTATTGCGCCATACGGAATGGCACCTGTAGAGCTGTATGAGTTGAAAGTGTAGCTGAGGGAGTATTTGGAGAAGGGCTTTATTCAGTCTAGTTCTTCACCGTGGGGTGCGCCTGTGCTCTTTGTGAAGAAGAAAGATGGCTCCATGAGGATGTATATTGACTATCGGCAGCTGAATAGGATGACTATTAAAAACAAGTACCCTTTGCCTAGAATTGATGATTTGTTCGATCAGTTGCAAGGGACAACTATATTCTCGAAGATTGACTTGCAATCCGGGTACCATCAGTTGAAAATTAAAGCAATGATATACCGAAGATAGATTTTCGTACCAGGTACAGACACTTTGAGTTTTTGGTTATGCCTTTTGGTCTTACTAATGCTCCTGCAGTTTTCATGGATTTGATGAATCGGGTTTTTCAACTCAATTTGGATTCTTTCGTGGTGGTCTTTATTAACGATATTCTTGTTTACTCTCGTACTGAGGAGGAACATGAACATCACCTGAGGACTGTGTTGCAGACCTTGAGAGAGAAGAAGTTATTTGGAAAGTTCAGCAAATGTGAGTTCTGGCTGAAGAATGTGGTTTTCTTGGAGCATATGATATCTAGTGATGGCATCCGTGTGGATCCAAAAAAGATAGAGGCAGTGGTGAATTGGCCAGCACCGTCTATTGTTACTGAGATCCAGAGTTTTCTGGATTTAGCTGGATATTATCGTCGCTTTATTCGCGGCTTTTCAGAGATTGCTTTGCCTATGACAAAGCTGATTAGGAAGAATATCAGGTTTGTGTGGTCTGACGAATGCGAGAGGAATTTTCGGATGTTGAAAGAAAAGTTAGTGACTGCTCTTGTTCTGACAGTTCCAGAAGGTACCAATGATTTAGTAATTTTTAGCGATACTTCCTTGCGCGGGTTAGGATGTGTTTTGATGCAGAGAGGGAAAGTTATTGCTTATGCTTCTCGTCAGTTGAAGCCTAACGAGCTGAATTATCCTACCCATAACTTAGAGTTGGCGGCAGTGGTCTTTACTTTGAAGCAATGGCGGCATTATCTTTATGGCGTGACGTGTGATATTTACACTGATCATCAGAGTCTCAAGTATTTGTTCACCCAAAAAGAACTAAATTTGAGACATAGGAGATGACTGGAGTTGATAAAAGATTATGACTGTTCGATTTATTATCATTCAGGGAAGGCCAATGTGGTGGCCGATGCTTTGAGCTAGAAATCGGCCGGTAGTCTATCTTGTGTGAGATGTGCCAGAATTGAAAATTTTTGTGAGGTGAAGAAGTTAAATGCAGAGTTGGAATTGGGTAGTGAAGACGTTTGATTAGCTCGGTTTTCTGTGCGACCGACTTTTGTTGATCGTGTTCTTGTGGAGCAGGATTCTAATGAGTTGTTGAGAAAGAAGAAGCAACAAATAGCTGATGGTGTTGAGAGTGAGTTCAGGGTTGGAAGTGATGGTATGCTTATGTTTGGACAGAGGATGTGTGTGCCTGATAGTCCTAAGTTGAAGAATAATATTTTGGAGGAAGCTCATTGTTCTGCTTATGCCATGCATCCGGGTGGCAATAAGTTGTATAAAAATTTGCAGGAAACTTTTTGGTGGAAGGGCATGAAGGGGGACATTGCAGAATTTGTGTCCAAGTGCTTGACTTACCAGAGGGTAAAGGTGGAACATCAGAGACCTACAGGGTTGCTTCAAAACCTACCGATACCTGAATGGAAGTGGCACATGACGATGGACTTTGTTGTGGGATTGCTGTGTTGTAGCCGGGGCTTTGATTCGATTTGGGTGGTTGTTGATAGGTTGACCAAACCGGCTCACTTTTTGTCAGTACGTGTCACCTATACCACCGAGAGGTATGTGAAGCTATATATTGATGAGATTGTCAGATTGCATGGAGTTCCAGTGTCGATCGTTAGCGATAGGGATCCAAAATTTACTTCGAGATTTTGGCAGAGTTTGTAGCAGGCTTTGGGGACCTCATTGAAGTTCAGTACGACTTTCCATCCGCAAACTAATAGTCAGTCGGAAAGAACTATTCAGATTTTAAAGGACATGTTGTGGGTGTGTGTTCTTGATTTTCGTGGAGTTTGGGATGACTATCTTCCGTTAGCGGAGTTTGCCTATAATAATAGTTACCAGTCCAGTATCGGCATGTCACCTTATAAGGCACTTTATGGAAGGCGTTGTCGTACGCCTATTTGTTAGAGTGAGGTTGGAGAGCGCCGATTATTGGGGTCCGAGCTGATTCAACTGTCGGCAGATGGGGTAAAGTTGATCCGAGAGAGGTTGAAGATAGCTCAAAGTCGGCAGAAGAGTTATGATGACAACTGCCGTAGAGATTTGGAGTTTGTGGTGGGTGATCGAGTATTCCTTCGAGTTTCGCCTTAGAAGGGAGTGATCCGTTTCAGAGGCAAAGGAAAGTTAGCACCCAGGTATGTGGGGCCTTTTGAGATCGTTGAGAGGGTTGGCGTGGCTGCTTATCGGTTATATTTACTGGCAAAATTATCTCGCTTGCATGATGTTTTTCATGTATCTGCTCTTCGCAAATGTATTGGTGATCCTTCTCATGTGCTTCGAGATGAAGGGATTGAGACTCAGGAGGACTTATCTTATGTGGAAGAGCCGTTGAGGATTATCGATCGAAAGGAGCATGTGTTGCGGTCTAAAGTGGTTCGGTGGGTGAAAGTTCTTTGGAGGCATCATGGCTTGGAAGAAGCCACATGGGAGGGAGAGGATGCCATGAAGGCTAAATACCCACACTTGTTCGATTCAGGTATGTTTTTCATTTTCGAGGGCGAAAATTTCTTAAGGAGGGGAGAGTTGTCACGCCCAAACCAATTTAAATAAATTAAATTGGGTTATTAAAAATTTTAAAAGAAAAAGAAGATGGAAAAATAAAATGTGTGGAGGGGTTAATAATATTTGAGGGATTAATGATAGGTTATAATTAAAACAATTATAAAATATGCAAATATAACTTGTGTTTTTGAAGATGATGCACGCTGCCGCCGGCGTGGATCAGCGCCTCGTCCAGGTACAGGTTGCCCGACAGCTGGCCGACAAGGCGGCGGAGGAGAAGCTCGCCGAGGCCCAAGGGTCCGTGGCCGCGCTGGAGGAGAAGAACAAGCAGATCCTAGCGACGGTCGAGATCAACGTGGCGGAGCTGACTGCCAAAAATGCTCGGCTCGAGGAGCTCCAGGCTAAAAACCTTCGGCTGAAGGCGGAGATGGAGGAGGTGCAGAAGAAAGCAGCCGACAAGGAGGAGGAGGATTATGGCAGGGGGTATGAAGACGCGACAGCCGAGTGCCGTAGTCAATTGGGGAGGCTGAAGGATAAGGTTTTCAAGAAGGGATGGGTCAATGCCAAGGTCTCTTTGGGGGCCAAGGCCATCGCTGAGGGCGTGGGGGAGATTCCTGAAATGAGGAAATCCAAGGATGGAACTTGGCTCTTCTCTGCTCCAACAACTTCTTCTGTTGCCGCGACGGGGGTTGCCACTCCTGCCGTTGGGACTGGCGCCGCTGTGGCTGCTACTCCTGCTAGGACCGAGGCACCCGTAACTGGGGCTGTTGGTTCTACCCAGCCAACTGCTTGACCATCCTTGAGCTCCTTTTTTGCAATTTTTTTTTGTCTAGGCCGAGCCGTCCTGTGGCCGGTCCTCTTTTTGGTTTAATGAATATTTGAACTTTTGAAAATTTCTTTGTCTGCTCAGCTACTTGCATAGTGTACCCCTCTTCCCCCAGCCGAGGAAAGGGTTTTGATTAACCAAGGCGTTTTCATCGGTTCGGACAAATATGTGGCTGTTTGCAAACTGCGGTCTGCTCCGGCGCTCGCCTGAGTGATACATTTTTCAGATAAATGATAACTTGTGAAATGCTTCGGCGATGTGGAACCGAAGATCTGTGAGCTCCCTCTGCGGGGCTACCGAGGAGCTGCAGGCGCGCTTTGTAGATAAGCGGTAACTATGAGCTGCTTCGGCGGTATAGCACCGAAGAGCTGTAAGCTTCCTCGGCAAAGCCACCGAGGAGCTGCATGCACGTTTTGTAGATAAACGGCAACTAAGAGCTGCTTCGGTGAGATTGCGCCAAAGATCTGTAAGCTTCCTCGGCAAAGCCATCGAGGAGCTGCATGCACGCTTTGTAAATAAACGGCAACTAAGAGCTGCTTCGGTGATATTGCGCCGAAGAGCTGTAAGCTACCTTGGCAAAGCCACCGAGGAGCTGCATGCACGTTTTGTAGATAAACGGCAACTAAGAGCTGCTTCGGTGATATTGCACCAAAGAGCTTCCTCGGCAAAGCCACCGAGGAGCTGCATGCGTGTTTTGTTGGTAAACAGCAACTAAGAGCTGCTTTGGTAGTTTAGTACCGAATCGAAAGATATAAAACTTTGTGCAAGAATCTTGAAAATTGGACTTTCATTGATTGAGGGCCTTAGGCCAGATTTACAGTCAGTGGTAGTACAATCTCAAGTTTGTAGCATTCCACTGCCTTGGAATTGGGGTGCCGTCCAGATCTTCAAGCCGATAAGCCCCCGTCCCTGCATGACCGGTCACTCTGTACGGCCCTTCCTAGTTTGGACCGAGCTTGCCATCTGAACTTTTCTTCTTGTTTCCCACCACCTTTCTTAGGACAAGATCATCAACCTTGAATGCTCTGGGCCAGACCGTTCGTGAAAAGTTTCTGGCTACTCCTTGCTGGTATGCGACTAGTCTGATTCTAGCCGAGTCTCTTCTTTGGTCGGTCAGGTCCCGATCTTTTTCGATCGTTGCGTTGTTTCTGGTTTGGTCAAATCCTTCGGTTCTGATTGTTGGAAGCTCGGATTCCAGTGGGATGACTGCTTCCATCCCGATGGCTAAAGAGAACGATGTTTGCCCTGTGGAGTGCCGCGGGGTTGTTCGGTAGGCCCACAGGACGCTGGGAAGCTGCTCGGCCCATTTTCCCTTAGCTGCTTGAAGTGTTCTTTTGATACCACTGCCAATGGTTTTGTTGGAGGCTTCGGCCTGACCGTTGCCTTGTGGGTAGTGAGGGGTTGAGTTATAGAACTTGATTCTATGCTCGACATAGAAGTTTGTGAAGAGGTCCCCCACAAACTGAGTGCCGTTGTCAGAGATGAAGGCGTAGGGGATGCCGAAGTGGGAGACAATGCTCTTCCAGGCAAATCTCTTCACATCTTTGTCTTCTATAGTAACCAACGGCTCGGCTTCAACCCACTTGGAGAAATAGTCTGTTGCTGTGATCAGAAATGTGAAACCTCCTAGTGCCGTAGGGAGCTTGCCGACGATGTCCAAGCCCCACTGAGCAAAGGGCCATGGACTGGTCAACGGTGTAAGCTCTTCGGCAGGTTGTCTAATGATCGGGGAGAACCGTTGGCAGGAGTCACACTTCTTCACTATCTGCTCTCCGTCTTCCATCATCTTCAGCCAGCAATACCCTTGGGAGATGGCTCGATGCGCTATCGATCTTCCCCCGGTGTGTGCTCTGCAGTTGCCGGCGTGGAGCTCCTGCAATACTCCTTCCACCAATGTTGGGTGCACACAAAGGAGGTACGGTCCAGAGAATGACCGTCTGTACAACTTGTCCTGAGGGCCAAGCCAGAACCGTGCCGACTTGTGCATGATTCGGTGGGCTTCCCTCTTGTCTTCTGAGAGTGATCTGTCCTTCAGAAATGAAATTATTGGGTCCATCCAGCTGGGACCCTGGCTGATGAAGAAGACGGCATGCTGCTTCGGCGCTTCAATGCTCGGCTGATCTAGACTTTGGACGCCGACCGTCCTCTGCTCTCTGACTTCTGCTGCTGAGGCTATTCCGTCCAGAGCGTCGGCATGTGCGTTTTGCTCCCTGCCGACCTGTTGGATTTGGATTTTCTTGAATAGCCCCATCCTTTCTTTGACTCTCTTCATGTATCTTCCCATCCGCTCGTCTCGGTACTCGTAGTCACCGTTGACCTGGTTGACCACGAGCTGAGAGTCACTGTAGATGTTCAGGCTCTGGATCTCCAGCTCTTCGGTAGCTTTCAGACTGGCCAGAAGTACTTCATACTCTGCCTCATTGTTGGAGGCGCTAAAGTTGAGCCGAAGGGAATGTTCGTGAGTGACGCCCTCAAGAGAAATGAGAACGACGCCGGCTCCGTTCCCTCGGCAGTTTGATGCTCCGTCGACGAACATTCTCCACGAGTCCTGATTTCGCAGTGACTCCGGCAGAACTTGTTCGGCAGGGACTTTGTCGGCCTGAGGATCCTCCATCCGAGGAGAGAATTCTGCAAGGAAATCGGCCAGAATTTTACCTTTGATGGCTGTCTTGGGTTGGAACTTGATGTCAAAATTTGCCAACTCCACGGCCCACTTTGTGAGTCGCCAGAGAGGTCGGCGCATTTAAGCAATGCCCTTAGAGGGAACTCGGTCAAGACAACGATAGTATGTGCTTGGAAATATGGCGCCAGTTTTTTGGAAGCAATAACTAGAGCATACGCTAGTTTTCAAGAGGGAGGTACCTGGTCTCGATGCTGATGAGAGATTTGCTAGAGAAGTAGACCGGCTGCTGCTCAAGCCCTTCTTGCCGAACCAGTGATGAGCTGACGACATGTGGAGTGACGGCCAGGTATAGGTACAACTCTTCCCCTGCATTGGTTTGGCAAGAAGGGGAACTGAAGAGAGGTATTTCTTGAGATTGCCGAGGGCCTCCCTGCACTGATCAGTCCATAAAAAATGTCTTCGGCTATTTTTCTTTAATACCTCATAGAATGGCTGGCATTTGTCCGAGGATCTACTGATGAACCGGTTGAGGGATGTGGCCATACCTGCAAGCTTCTGCACCTCTTTTAGAGTCCTTGGCTCTTCAATCTTCTGGATGGCTGAAATCTGAGAGGGGTCGGCC
>NMUG010006589.1:0-12505 GCA_002855965.1 Monotropa hypopitys | reverse complement strand
AGACTCCACAAACTTTAATGGGTACTAAAATAGTTGTCCTCCACTTGTCCGACATTTTCAGTTACTGAAAATTCATAGGAGACATTTTTAGCCGGCTCCAAATTTCATTCCTTATACAGTCATGTAACTAGAGTCTCTAGTGTTCCTCTCCCTTGTATGCAATGCTAATCTATCATTTGACTATTCTTGCCCACACTTCTGAAGGAGAAGATATGAATTTGTTTTTCTCTACCATCTTTACCTAAGAAGCACAGACATTATTTTGCCTCACGTATCCATGTCGTACATGTGTCGAACACGGACATGCTCCGACACGTGTCTGACAAGTCAAAATGAGTGTCAGGATTTTTTCACATTCGGACACGTATCTGATACAGGTACGACACGGGGGACACGTTTAGAGTTAAAATGATATTTTAAAACTTTAAACAGGTCAAAATTGTAACTTTTAAATCTTAATACAGTTAAAAATAATATTTATTAACTTGACGGTTAAAACTGTTATAAATACACACTCAAAAAAGACTAAGGCGTATATCTAGTTGAAAACCTCAAACCCTAACAAGTAACAACGCTACAATAGCAGCAACAGCAGCAGCCGACAAACATCTTCAGGTATGCTTCTCTCCTTCTCTCTCTGTTCTCCACTTATTTGTTTCTCCCTTCTCTCTTTGTTCTCCTCTGTTTCTCCCTTTTCCATTTGTTCTCCTCCCTTCTCCATCTGTTCCTCTTCTTCCTCTTCTTCCTCCTCCACCCCTCCCAAAAAAACGACGGCTGATGTTATAAGAACGCCTATATGTTTCTTATTTTTTGTAAATCAGAGCTCTCTCCATCTCTCCCCTGTTGATTGAAAAAATTAGTAACAATGTTCTCTTTTTAACTCCACAATAGAAGAAATGACCTCCATGGGTGTTACTTTTTCTCCAGTACCGCCCAATGAATAATGTCTTTGTTATGTGATGTTAAATGGTGGAATTGTCATTTTGAAATACTATAGATGAAAATTGTCATAGATGTTATATTGCCCTTTGAAAACTTGTTTTTATCTCTTCTTTGAGGTAATATTATTTTTTACCCTTAAATAAAAAATCAATGCTCAATTAGTATCATTAATGGATGTCTGAGAAGGAGAATGAAAGGACAATCTTAATATTTAGTAATAATATACAAAGTAATTGTGCTCAGACTCGAACTCAAGACCATAAAGATTATTAGGTTGGGTCTTTACCACTGCACCACCAGTGCCCCCTTAATCTGACAAAAAATATATGGTTGTATAATATATGAACTTTATATACATATATTTAAATATTTTATTTATTTATTAATTCAACATGTCTGTGTCCTAATTTTTGGAAAGATCACGTGTCCGAGTGTCCGTGTCGCATCCGTGTCCGTGCTTCTTAGATCTTTACAAATAAAGATCGAATTATTCAGCTGATATTAAGTCTATTCCCATGTCCAGAGTCACTATACAACGTCTATTTGTTGGTCATTAGTTGTAGGTGTTGTTATTTTATTTTTTCTTAGGATCTTTCTCAAGTCAATTTAAAAAGCTTAATCTTAAATATGAAGGAAGGGAGAGCCTCAGAAAATATTCCATCACAAAAAGGATTTGACAACAACTCTCGCACATAGTCGAGCCAGCTCATACCTTAGATGTGGACGTACCTCCTGAGGAAAAAGACAATAAAAATGAGAGAGGCCATAAACACAAGGCAAAAAGAAATGTTCACATTAAAGCTGTGAAGATTATATGCGTCAACCTGTTCGGCGACCTAGAGTTTGAAGTCTCTCTGATGTTTGGCTCTGCCATTTTGATATCTTTTGGCGATGAGATTTCACATTCTCAAGTTCCCTGATACCACAGTAAAAAAATAAAATAAATTAAGAAGTGAAAGATGCAACAAAACTGCCTTTACAGAAGATTTGCTGGGATAAGAGAAGGCAACATAACCACAAGAGAGGGACAGTTTTACATAATAGTATCCTTGTCAAGAGTCAGGACCTCGGCCCGGGCTTCTTCCAAGATAACAACCATGAATTTTAGCTAACTTTATTACTGGTATATAATTTCCTACAATTAAAGATGCACCATTTATAATTAAAAACTGAGTGCTGAGAAAAGAAGAACCGGCTTGAACCTCATCGAACCTTCAACTTGAAATTATTTTCTCGTATCAAAAAACTTGAAAGCACATGGGTTTGGGTAAGTTTGGGTGGGTTGTAAATGAGTTGGGTCTTTAATGAGTCATTGATCCATTTACAACCCAATTAATGAGATAATTATTACCCATACCCGAACCGACCCATTTATAAAGGGTGAAAACCAACCAACCCATTAACCTAATAAATTTTTGAAGTCACGCAAATAATAGACATGTAAACACATCTATATAATAAGCTAAGCCATTTTTTTGAAAAATTTCGAACTTCAAATATTTTTGACCATTGGATTAATGAGTGTATGTTTTCAGCCATTGGATTACCAAGATTTATACACTCCAAACAAATATTATGTGTATGGACAATATGCACACTGCACAAAATCCACGCTCAGACCATTCCCTTTTACACTGCACAATGTCCGTTCCCTTTCCCGTTTCCCCATTCCCACGCTTACCCCTACCCATTCCCACCACGCCTGCTTACATAACGGTCAGCCACCACCCACCCTCAGACTTCCTCCCTAACCCGTCGCTCTCTGACATCGCAAGTTACAGCTTCTGCAAGTTGAGCTCCTGAAATAGTCAGAGGACTCACAAAGCATTTCAATCGCAAGGTACACCTTCCACAATGGCATGCAAATCCGGACATTCCAAAACCCATCTAGCCACTCTCCGAGTCAGAATCTTCCACAGGGAATGCACTTCCAACGCCCACTCCCCATCAACGAATTCTCCACCGCCCGTAAAACCTCTATGGCTCCTGCATGAAGTCCGGCGGGTATGCATAAACCAAGTCCTCCTCTGCCTCCTTGATGTACGTCCCTATGAACACATTCAAATCCCTAGCTGAAACCGACCCATTGGAGGATTGCAGAAGCCTTTCAAAAGTGTTTCGGGGTGGGTCGAAGTTTTGGGGACAAGCTAGAAAGATTAGAACATCCATACACGTAATAAATTGGGCCTGAATTGGTCGAAGTTTTGGGTCGAAGTTTTGTTGCTTAATGTGCTGAGTGCAATTAATCGGAGACAAGCTAGAAAGATGACTATTGGAGTTTTCAGAACAATTGGGCCTGAATTGGTTGATAAGAATATTGAAGAGTTGGTTGATGGCTGAAGAGGAAAGAGCAGAAGAAGAGGATCCGACAAGAGTTGGGGTGGTTTGGGGGTTTTTACTTGGCCATTTTTTCGCAAAAGAGTAAAGGGTGGTGGATCTGAGTTTGGAGACATTGCCACTATTTATATAGAAGTGTGGGTGTTGTTTATGAGGAATATGGAGGCAGTCGTCAATGGTGAAGTTCTTATGCTCAGTTTGGCTCAGTCGGGGTTGGCCTAATGTTTTATGTATTACAATATGATTTTATTTATATTTAATATTTTATTAATTTTTTATAAGTTTTATTTGTCATTCTCCATATTCTTTGTAATTATCATAGATTCTTCAACTTTATTGATCGGATTTATAAGTAATTAATTTATTGATCGAAAGTCGCGATCGGTACGGGTGTCGCGTTCGGCACGGGTGTCGCTGTCGAACATTGCTGCAAATTCATGAAGAAGATCATTGTTCGGGTTGACCACGGAGAGGTAAGGCGACGATGGTAGAGAGGGGTTCAGAGGCGTTGATGGCAAAGACATAAGACAACGAGGTCGGAGAGGTAAGATGACGACGGAGAGGAGTTCAGAGGCCACATTCGGCGCGGGTGTTGCGAATCTCCATGAATGTTTTGCGGAATGAAGGGGGAATTAAAACAGGACGGGTAGAGATAGATACACGTTTTTGGGGGGGTTCTTCTTCCTATTTTTATGTTTTTTCGCAGGAGGGGAGATAAGTGAGAGATTTCATTTTTGGTTTTTTTAAGCTTTCTGGGTTTAGCAATGCGGAGGGGAAAAAAGAAGGCAGTAGTTAGTTTAGGTTCTTCATTTTTGTTTTTGTTTCCTTTAATTTTCCGGGATTGATACAGGAGTAGGGAGGGTTCTTTCACACAGTAAATTGAAGGGATTTCATTTTTTTGGGTGTGGCCATTCCATTCGACACAAATTTACAACAGTAGAGGAGGAGGGTTTCTGTTTCATTTTTGGTTATCGTATTCTGGGTGGTTGCTATTCACAAAGTAACAGTAGATTTGGTTCAATTATTGCTGGGTTGCAGAAATTGTATGTGTATCGCTTTCTGTATCTATTTCCTGCAAATCCCATATTTCGTTGAACGGGGGGATGGAGTCGTGAGTTAGGATTGGAGGTCGCGATCGGCGCGGGTGTAGCGTTCGGAGAGTTTGGTCGTGAGTCGGTGAGGTAAGGTCACTTTATGTTGAATGTCCTTTTCTTCTAGGTAAAGTTTGGTTCTCTAGAATGATTTGGGTTGGAACTGATGGCCAATATCGATGGATCCGTTAAAAAACTCTATCGTTTACATGGATGTAAACTCTAACAGTTATAATGGAATTAGATGAACGGTTAAACGCATTACGCAAGTGCATTCTGGGTGTTGATATCTCAAATTATATGGGTCATGGGTTTTTAACTCACTAGATTATGTCTACCTCCTGTCTGACATTTGCATTCTGAGTGTTGATATCCCAATCATCTACTTCCCGTCGACATAATTTACATGGGCGACATAATTATATCCATGGGCGACATAATTACGTTAAGCGCATTCTGGATGTTAATATCTCAAATGTTGAGTTTATATAATAGAAGTAGATGAACTGTTTACTTGCATGTTAAATTAAAAATCTTATGTTTTCTCTCTCTCTCTCTCACGAGAGGGGTTTTATGAGAGAGCTTTAAACATACTTCACATGCATCGTTAGTTTGCTGAATAGAAAAATTTTGGTTTCTAAGTTTCTTTCTCTTTTCCCTTTTTAGTTTCTCTTTTGAATCTCTTCTTTGAGGGATTTTCGTTGACTACTATAGTTTGGTTTTATAATTACTCTATCTCAGTATCTACAGTTGGAATTTATAGTCGATTGCCTTTCACGGATGAAGTGCCCAAGGCACGTTCAAATGCCTCCAGGCACGGGCAATTCACTAGTATATAACTACATAAAAATTACACACCCGTGTATACATATACTCTCTCCCTCTCTCTATATATATATATAACGTTAATCACTTCTCTCCATCCTCTCCCTCACTCTAATATTACTCTCTCTCCTCTCCTTGTCTACCGTTACTCTCTCACCTCTCCTCACTCTATCGTTACTCTCTCATCCCCCTATCCCAATTGTTACTCTCTCTCTCTCTCTCGGTAGAAGGAGAGGAGAGAGTAATAGTATATATAGAGAGAAATGGTACAAAGAGTAATGATTGGGAGAGAGAGTAACGGTAGAGAGAAATAGAGCAAAGAAAAGAAGAAGATAAAGTAATGGTAGAGAGAGGAAGAGGAGAGAGTAAATGTAGAGAGAGGAAGAGGGGAGAAACGGTAGCGAGCGATGGAGAGGAGAGAGTAATTATAGAGAAGGAAGGAGGAGAGTTATAGCAGTAGAGAGGGGGGAGGAGGGAGAGTAACGGTAGAGAGATGAAGAGGAGAGAGTAACGGTAGCGAGATGAAGAAGATAGAGAGTGACAATGAAGAGGGAGAGAAGAGAGAGTAACTATAGAAAGAGATGGAGAAGAGAGTAACGGTAAAGAGAGAGAGGGCAAATAGAGAGTATCTGTAGAGAGATGGAGAGGAGATAGTAAAAATAGGTTTTCCCAGCGGAGACGTCAGTCCAAGGGCAGCTTCGCACCCCCTGGATGTAAACGCGGATGTGCAGTGCAGGTGACAGGAATCGAACCTGAAACCTTACAAGTCTTAGTTGACATTCCTGAGGTGGCCTTGCCAACTGCACCATGTGCCCGGGGGCATGGAGAGGAGATAGTAACTATAGAGAGGGAGAGAAGAGAGTAAGATTTTTTCTTCAAAAGTAAGACTTGGGATATATTGACAATTTAGTTAGAGATGATTTAGGATAAGTTACTTTTTGTGACTTATTGGGTAATTCAAGTGACCCAATTAAGAACCAATTTAGATCCGACTAAGGTCCATTTATAAATGACCTAAATGGATCATGGGTCATTTTGACCCAATTTATAATTCGCTTGGGTTTCTTCTCATTATTGGAGGGTGGGTTTGGGTGGGTTTGGGTGGGTTAGTGGTCTGGGGTTAAATTGGACATCCCGAAGCACAAGTGATCCAACTAAAGCAAATAAAAGAAAAAAAATTGTGTCCCAAACAAAGTGGGTCAGCTACATGAATCCTTTTGGCATTCTGCTCTTTACTTCATATACTTTCTACCACAGCATCCCATCTTTTTGTCCCCCGGGCATCTCCATATATTGAAATCTTCTAGTTTTTCCAACTTGTTGCGTCTATTGGTGTTCGTTGTGTGTGATCAAATCCACCTTAATCTATTTTCGCTCAACTTCTCTTCAATTTATGGCACCTCTTCACCTCACGAATGCATTCATTTATAGTTCTCACTCTAATATTTTTTTGTAATTGAAAATATAAATAGAACACAACATCAAGGGGACGCGACCCATGTACATAAGTATAAATACATATATCAAATTTAACTCAAAAATGAGTAGCCGAAAACCAAACCGCCCTGAAGACTACAAATGAAGTGAATTTACAAATTCCTTTATAGGAAAACTAGGGTTCGGTGCTAGCAAACCTGGAAACCCCAACTGTAAAAGACTAATAAAGAACAGGACTTTAAGTCTTGAAAGTGACTTCTTTGCCTTCATCTCTTATTTCACTCCAACCAAATCAACACATACAAGCTGTAATAGACAAAGCTCTAATCCTTCCTCCTATTCCCTGATACAATCCAACCTATCCAAACATCCAATTTATCAATCCTCATTTCAATTGCACTAAATTTATTCATGTGTTTTGTCCTAGTTTCCCAACATTCTACTTCATATAATATGCCTGCTAGCCTTATTGTTATTCTGTAAATATTTCCTCTCGGTTTTGTTAGTATAGTTGATGACATAGTAAGCTAAAAACACCCCTCCACTAAAGCCAGACTATTTTAAATCTACACAACTCTATGGAAAAGACATATTCATGTAGTCAAGCCCAATTAATTGGAACTTAAGGCTCTGATTGGGCTGGGTTAATCACCCACAATGTCTCTGTCCTCGAAAAAAATCAAGCCTGCATAATAAAAAATTAATTGTTTGGTCACTTGTGGTTATGGATCTTCATTTCTTCGCTATTCATAGTTGTATTGCTACTAAATACTCATTTTATGTATGCAGTTTTATTAAGTGTTTTATTTCATGCTTAGTTCTGACCCTCTTAATTTCAAAGTTTCCCTCAAAATAGTTAATTTAGCGCTTACTTTTCCATTAGCTTCATCTAGTAACACAATATCATCTGCCATTCTGATTATGCCAACAAACTACACCACCGAACCTACATCCTGAAACATGGATAGTCCATATGTAAGGCATGAAAAAAGGATGCATGGAGTATCCAGAAAAATATCAAAAGGCCTGTGCAGCTTCATCAGGGGATCAAATTCACAAAAAGTTTAGATTGTATTTTAACAGGATGTTTATTCTGAGTGTATCTGCCGGAAATTAGATAGAGAAGACGGAAATTAGATAAAGGACTTGTTGAGATATGTATATGTTTTGGAAAAAAATTGAATCCCACATTGGAAACCAAAGGGGAGGTTATCCTCCTTATTTAGTTGGGAGTAAACTAGTGGGTAATAAATGATGTGGGCTCATGGGGGCCCTCGGTTCATAGGGGCCCTCGCGCGCTCGGGGATTTGGGCTTGGGTTTTAAGTCATCCGAAGATTGTGATTCGGAAATCCTTTAACTGGGTGTACGATGCGCGCAGGGGGTGCAAATTTTTCAAATTGGCCTCGCGTGTGCACCCGGGACTCGTAAAGTTTTATAATTTTATTAATTGACGTTTCCTTCTGCGATGCATCCAATGAGTTCTTATTTCGATATATGCCTTAGCATATATCGATATACATCCTTCTTCGAAACATTCCAGTGAACACTTATTTCGATATATGAATTGAGAATATATCGATATACATGTTTCGAACAGTTGCGTCTTTGAACAAATCTGAATGTTTTAATCAGTTTTTTAACGTTTTATTCTTAAAAGATTGCATCTATTTAAAAAAACGTGTATATAAAAACATTGCGAATCTGTTTAGTAAAAGATACAACAACAAAACAGTGCTTACATTATATATAGAAATATCAGTTCTGAAAAAAAAAGAACTATTTATATACTGAGCAAGAGGAAGAAAGTGTATTGATTTCCGATCACTTGTCGTGCAAAAGTGATCGAAACAGAGGCTGTATCCTTGGCTGTTTTATCCTAGGGACGGCGTGGCTATATATTACTTGCACATAGAGCGTAAAGCCGCGAAATGTCTAAAAGATAGCGACCTAGTCCGCGACTCAACCAGAAAACGGCAATTACGGTATTTTGTTAATTCGGCCATTACAAGGTATTTGGTTCCATACTATATTTTCAACAGAACTTATACTCTAATTCTCCGGTGATTATTCTGGCATGCAGGTTATACATACACAACTATAAATCATGAACAATATTTGGTACCTAGAGGTGATGTATGAGGGTACAGGTGTTGAATTGGCCTCCGCCAATATGCGCTGAGCATTCTGGTAATGAGCAACCGCATCAGCAACCAAACCCCACTCTTCCGCTCGAACGGCCTTGGCGATCTCTTCTGTGGCCAAGTCAAGGTATCCTTTGAGCTTATACGCAGCTCGCTCGTTCGATTGCCAAACCCCAGCGACGCCATCCATTGTCGATTGGTTAGAGGAGCTCGGGTTCTGCTGAGTCTCGTAGGAAGAGGAAGCAGAACCAGAAAGGATCGAGGTCAAGGAGTCGACGAAGTCTTTGAAGATACTCATATCTGGGGAGTGAATTCGGACATTGAATGAGTCAAATTTTAGAGAGAGAGAGAGAGAGAGAGAGATTAGCTTACCATACTGGAAAGATCGCGACGAGTTTCATCTGCAGATTGCTCGGATTTGAAGTCTCAGAAATAGATGATCGAATTATTGGAGGGATGGACCTGGGCACATGAATTTACTTTCTTTCCATATTTTTTAAGGGGAAAATAGGGCTTTTGATTCCTTCACAGCTAGTTTGGAGGGGGGTGAGATTTTGAAAGAATTTTTCGTGTGGGACAGATCTGAACATCTGAATTTTCTTTCTTCGGCCTAAACAGCCTGGATTATGGAGGGTAAGGGGAGGGGGAGGGTAAGGGGGAGGATATTAGACTCTGCATCCCACCCCCGAACTAACCTTTATAATTATTCCAAACCGGAATTGAGGATATCTAAACGGGAAATTGAGATTCAAATCAATAAAAAAGATTATTCAAAAAATAATCTATAAAAAATCTATAATAAAATATTGGGGATCAATTCAGACAGCCGCATGTTTCGAATTAAACTGTCATACTTAGTTTTTTATCAATTTACTTGCACAAACAATCTTCACATAGTATATAAATCTCCTAGCGAATTGGATTAAGTCTTGGCCACAACTAAATTCACAAAACATGTGTTATCTAAATCGTGTTTAAACTATAAATCGTGAAAATCGTGCTTACAGTGTAAATTGTGTAAATCAAATCTAGTATAGAGAGAGACAGGGGGTGAGAGAGGAGAAACGATGCACAAATGAGAGAGAGAGAGAGAGAGAGAGAGAGAGAAACCTGGAGCGTGTAAGAAGTAGAGATGGACGGATGAGAGAGGCGACCCCAGTTTCGAGTAGAATAATTCCAACGAAAGAGAGAGTAACGGGCTAGTGTGTGTACTGGTGGTGTTGGCGGTAGAGGGTGGCGAGGTTGGGGGGCTATCGGGGTGGGTTGTGGTAGTGCGATGAAGGTTGCGAGGGTGGCGACGCATGCCTATGGTGACTGTTTTCGTGGGAAAATAAAATAGGGGGAAAAGAAATAAGGGCGGCAGGGTAACTCTAACAATTTGGACGTTTGGTAATCCTAACAAGTCTATGTAATATAATATATATATATATATATATTATTTATATTTATAATTTTTATATATATTATTAAACAGATAGGAGTGGGGACAGGGCAGAGATCCGTTCCCCATTTGGAATTTAAAAATAACTCCAAATTCTATCTGATCTTCGAAAAAATCTCCAAATTATCGATACAAACAGGGCGAGGAACGGGACAGGGAGGGGCGGATTGGATGAAATTGTCATCCCTAGTCTGGATGTGCGCATGGGCTAATTTTTTTGTTATTTATTTTGGTATTTTTGAATATTTTTAGAAATTATCTTCAACGTATAAATAATTTGTTTTCATTAAATATTTTAATTATTTTTTAGATATTTTGAATAGTTGTAAAATTGTCTTTTGAGAGTACTGGCAACTTATTTGGATTAAATTTTTGTCTTCAAAATTCAGTCCAAATAGATTGCCTCTACTTGAAGACAAATACCAACAAAAAATTTATGCAAAGGCCCATAAATTAATTTTTGTGGAATACAGACTAGACAACCGATATATTTTATATTTTATGCTTTTTATTAATATTTTTGTTAAATTTTTGTACTTTTTTATTCATCTCGGCGAGAGGAATCAAAAAATAAAAAAATTATTGATATTGAAAAAGGTTCAGATAAGACATCGCAAAAAAATACATTACAAAATTGTATTTTTATTTTGTCTTTAATGAACCTTTTAAGAATTTTGGTCTCTGTTTTTTACTTTCAAGATTTCTTTCCTTAGGAGAAATGATTAATTTAAAAAAATGACCAAAATTGATAGTAATTAAAAAAATAGTTGAAAAGACACTTGGTATTATTCAAAATAATTTAAGCAAAAAGGGCCTATTCATCTTCATTGTTATCAAATTCATGTTAAATTTTTTAAATTAATTATTCATCATAAAATATATATCTATGACAAAGGGGGAAATCTATTTCACAAACCCTGCACATGACATATTCTTTGACATTTTGACGCACATTTTGACTCAGTAGAATATATGAGAGAATAGTTATCGTATTATTGCAAATGAAATAACATCAAATAATCGAGCATGTTCTTATACACAAGAAACAAAGAAAATTCTCAAAAGAAAGTGGAACGTCCTACCTTGGACCAAGAATCAATTAAGATAATATTCGAGGTGACGTAGACTAATTCATTGAAATAACCATACTTATTAAAGACTTCATTACCAAACTAAAAATGCTCTCAATTATTCACATAAATTTTAAAATTTGGATTTCATTAATATTTGCTAACCAAACTAAATAGTTTATTTACTTACAAAATTAAATATTTTACAACACATCGAAAAACTTTTATAAACCAAACTAAAATGAAAATTATACAAAACCTCAGTTTTCTAGCTACTCAAAGATAAGTCTTTCTAATTACATCATTTTACAAATTAAACTCGCTCTATTAAAAACACAACTAGAGTGAGGTTCTATACACAATCGGCGGATAGTGGTCTCGACCTAACTTGTAAAATACTAGAATTCAAAGACAGATTCTAAGAATAAGTAAGAATATTAAAATTATTCAATAATTAATAATAATTCTCCAACTAAATCTCACAGAAAGAATACTAATTTTCACATTGTTAATATATTGTTATCCTCTACTTATGCATATTGATCATGTTATGCACGAATGAATAAGTTCAAAACTTTCAAAACATTTTATGTAACACAGTAAAATTATGTCAATGTATTACTTAAAACTCATAGCTTGTAAAACCTTTCCACAATATGAAAATTTATGTTTGTGTGTCATAATCACCAAACAAGCAACAACTTACAAAATAATTTCCATAATACGGCAAATTTATGCCTTAGTGATATGTACATCTTTCAAGTTCACATCTTATAAAATACTTTTTTCATAAAATGACAGATTGATGCCATGATTCACTGACACATAACCCTTTAGGTCATCCATAATGTTGGTCCCGAAATGCAACCAAGAGGGGTGATAAATTGGTTTAACAATAAAGATGACTGAATAAAATATTATTCGACAAAACATGCAATACAAGAAATTACACAAACAATGTATCAAAATATATAATAATCACAATTCAAGAATCAATTCCAAAACCCTTTCGTTATACCTAGATTATTGCACTGTGATAATAGTTGAGGTTTTCGGGATTGTATGGATTCTTAGAATATTGATTAATAATATACTTTGATATAGATGTATATATATCAACAAACACAATAAATAAAATTGCAAGAATAAAGATATAGAGAGACAATACACAAAGATGTATAGTTGTTCGATAGGGCATATCTCTCTCTATCTACATCTAC
>NMUG010006588.1:0-12506 GCA_002855965.1 Monotropa hypopitys | reverse complement strand
AGTAAACAGGTATTTAAGTCTTTGGTGGTCAAAAAAGATCTCGCATGTGACCCCATATAAATAATGACGCCACTGCTTCAATGCAAAAACCATTGCGGCCAACTCAAGATCATGAACCAGATAATTCAACTCGTTAGGCTTCAACTGACGAGAAGCATAAGCAATCACCTTACCTCGTTGCATCAACACACAGGCCAAACCTCGTAATGAAGCATCACTATAAATCACCATATCTTCAGTGCCATCAGGAACTGATAAAACAGGGACAACAATTTGAAACTCGCCTCACAATCATCCGACCATACAAACTTCACATTCTTGCAAATCAGCTTTGTCATCGGCAAAGCAATAGAAGAGAACCCCAGAATAAAACGATGGTAATAACTGGCTAACCCCAGAAAGCTGTGAATCTCCGTCACACTAGTTGGTCTCTCCCAACTAACCACCGCCTCCACCTTCTTCGGATCTACATGGATCCCTTCTCTAGAGATAACATGGCCCAAGAATACAACTTCTTGTAGCTAGAATTCACACTTGCTGAAATTCCCGTATAGTTGGTTTTCCCGCAAAATCTGCAATACTAACCTCAAATGCCACTGACGGTCTTCCTCGTTCTTGGAATATACCAAGATGTCATCAATGAAAACAACCACAAATGAATCCAAATAGGGTTGGAAAACCATGTTCATAAGATCAATAAATACAGCTGGAGCATTAGTAAGACCAAAAGGCATCACTAGAAATTCGAAATGCCCATACCGCGTCCAATAAGTAGACTTGGGTACATTCTCATCTCTGATCTTCAACTGATGATACCCTAATCTCAAATCGATCCTCAAAAAGACCGAAGCTCCCTGCAACTGATCAAACAAATCATCAATATGCGGAAGGGGATACTTGTTCCGCACTGTTACCCTGTTAAGCTGCCGATAGTCTATGCACATTCTCATAGACCCATCTTTCTTCTTCACAAACAACACAGGAGAACCCCACGGTGACATACTGAGTCTAATAAAATCCTTATCAAGATATTCTTTCAGCTGCATCTTCAACTCTAGCAACTCAGCTGGTGTCATACGATATGGAGCTATAGAAATAGGACTCGCTCCAAGAACAAACTCAATAGTAAACTCTATCTCCCGATCTGGCATAATACCTGGCAACTCATCCGGAAATACATCAACAAATTCACGTACTATAGGAATATCGGCAATGCAAGGATTGGACTGCTGCATATCAACCACATGTGCCAAAAATCCCTCACAGCCCTTGTTCAATAAGGCACTGGTCCACAAACAAGATATCAATCTACATTTTCCCCAACTTTCTCCCCACAAAACTTCACCTCTTCATCATTCAGAAAGCGAAAGATTACCTCCTTTCTCAAACAATCAATCACCGCACGATGGGTGGATAGAAAATCCATCCCCAAGATAACATCAAAATCCACCATAGGCAATGGAATCAGATTCACCGACAAAGACTTTCCTCCCAACAACATCTTACAACCCAAGTAGCATGAGTACACCCGAACGGGTTCACCCACTGGTGTAGAGATAGCCAAAACATAGGACAGTACAGAAGGAAGTCTGCCCAACTTCAAACCGAAAGCTACAGATACAAAAGAATGTGTAGCATTAGAATCTAAGAGAACACGAGCAAAATGACCAGCTATAAAAATAGTACCTACAACCACCTCCGGTGTTGCCTCAGCCTCCTGGTGGGTAATAGCAAAGACTCGACCTGACCTCATCTAACTTCCAGCACTGGAAGCTGCTCCACCTGAAGAACCAACCACTACAGAAGGTGCCACCCCACGCGACTTAGAACACTGTGGAGACTTGTTCCCCTAATCCCCGCAATTGAATTACTTGAACCTCTTCTCATCTGCCTTTGGCCCTGGACACTCCCTGATCACATGCCCCTCATTACCACACCCAAAACATCGCCGACCCCCACTAGGAGCACTTCCCACTAACTGGCTTTCACGATTCTGATTTCCATCTCTTCCTCCCCAACTCCCTTGTGACTTAGAGCCACCACGATTCTTCTTGAAAGGGGGTTTATTCACCCCAGCTCTGAAACTTCCACCTGCATTAGAGGACTTACTCTGCCATCCTCGACCTAAATTATTTCTCCTGGCACGTTGCTCATTCATCCCATCCACATCTCTGCCAATATGTCTAGCCATATCAACATGGTCAGCATAATCCCTCTCTCTGAAGGAATTCAATCTAGTAGCCACATTGGAATTCAGACCATGCCTGAAACGCTGACACCTGTCTTCATCTGAACGCACCAACTGTACCGCAAAACAAGGTAAGGCAGCAAACTTTGATTCATACTCAGAAACTGACATAGATCCCCTTCTTTAGATAAAGAAAGGCATTATGTTGATCCAATCTGAAGGTCGCCGGACAATACTGATCATTGAAGCCCTTCACAAATAACTCTCAGGTCATCACACGAGGAGGTACAGGAACAGCTCCAACCACTGGCATTGTCATCTGTCTATGATATGCCTCCTACCAGTATAAGGTCTCACCCTTCAAATTAAAGGTGTCCAATTCACCTTCTGCACATCAGGAACTCCCAAAGTAGAAAAGACTCGCTCCACTCCATTCAACCATTCTTCTGCCACTTCAAGAGAAACAGATCCATCGAACTCAGAAGTATACAATCAGGCGAAATCTATCAAGGACTCCTGTGGCAGCTGTCCCTACCTGCTGAGTAGCCTGCCACTGCATAAAAGCAGCTTGATTCTCCAAGAATTGGGCCATTACAGCCTCTACTCTCTCAGAATTAGTCATTACTGGAGGATTCACCGGTGCCTGGGGCAGATTTACTTCCCCTTTAGCTGGACCGGTCGAAGCAGCATCCTCAACATTTTCCATCTCAATCCTGATTCATCAACACATATATATATATTAAGCACAACTTTTCATCTTATATCATCAACCATGCACACTCATCAAATAAATAATTGCATAAACAAAAATCTAACACCTAAGGGTTTATTGCCATCGTTCACCTATACATCGTTCTAGACACAGGATTCCGGTACAATTGTGCTTTTCCGACTAACTTCCCAAGACCTCTCATTTGAAAATACGTTGATCAGGCGATTTTCAAACCAGATTTCAAGGTAGTCCATCGGGTGCCAAAGTAACACACACAACATTTCAGGAAGGTACAACAAACTGACTCAACCTATCACTCACCTCAAAAGACTCAACATCCTATGTCACACTTGTTCTAAGAATCTTATTACCTAGAGCTCTGATATCAAGCTGTCACGACCCGTCCCAAATTACCAGAAAAATAATGGAATCCGGCTACGAATTTTGACTTAAAAAACTCCACAAGATATGAAACTAAGCACTATTTTCCCAACATAATAATTTTTTCTTTCTTTTTAATAAAATACGCAGCGGAATAAAAAGATACTAACATAATCTCCAACAAACCAAAGGTACCAAGTGTGATAGTCTAAAACAATGACCCAGAACAAGGTCCCAAAATATAAAGTAAGTAGTCTACTGCAAGAGACTATAGTCTGGATATAACATAAATCCCACATCCTCTCACTATAGCTGAAAGAGGTAAAAAGTACTACGAACTGAAAAATAAATAATATGGCTCCTGTTGGAAAGAGTCCTGAAGCCTGGCAATTAACCCACTAAGTGTCCTTACCTAGATAAAATACCACAACAAAAAGAAGGCAATAATATCCAGGAGTGTTAGATTTACAATCATTATAGAAAGTTATTAGCATGGTACACCAAATAAAACAAGTAACGAAGGGGTTGTGCATCTCCCCTAATATAGTCCTGAATAGAAAAGTAAATATACCAATGCATATGAATGTTATGAAATGCACCTTTTTAGGTTTAGGAAGCTTCCCCCATCCTCACCATCATCAACGCTAGTGAGGCCACATCAACTCCACTAGCTAAGGGCGAATAAATCAAGCCCAAGTATTCCATCATTGGCAGACCCAACAATTGAGACAACATTGCCAAGCATCTACTATTGCTCAATGCCGCAGCCGGAATACAAACACAATCCCCACGAAGTGGCATCTACCGTCTTAGGGCTGCATTGCTAAGCATCTACTGCCCCCTAAGCCCGTTGTCGGGGATCAATCCTCACGAAGTGGCATCTACCGTCTTAGGACTGCATTGCTAAGCACCTACTGCCCCCTAAGCCTGTTGCCGAGGGTTCCACAAATAGTCATCACATGGTGATATATGAATATGCATGGATGTACAACACACATGAATAACATCAATTCAACACACCAATGTACCAATCTATGCAAATGAATCATGCTTGCACATATTAAACGTAAACAAGTAGTAATATCATCAACATCAACATCTTTGAACTAAGTGCAAGGCATGTGAACATACATCAACTGAAGCAATAATTATCATAAGTCTAATCATATATTTTCATCCATCATGTAAATAATGCATTTGTAGCTACACCAACATCCCCAGACTAAACAACAATCAGGATATGCCAACACATATTGCACCCCAAGAATTTAATCAAACATTCTCTTTGAATTATGTGCGAAGCATGTAAAAATACATCAAGTGAAGCATCAACTATCACAAGTCTAAACATATATTTTCAGCCATCATGTGATCATGCATTTAAAGCTACACCAACACCCCAAAACCAAACAACAATCAAGATATGTGAGCATGTATTCTCAACCAAGGGATTTCAACAAGCATTTACATCCATCTAACATGTAACATGTAAATCAACAATTCTATAAAAGAAGGAAATCTACACACTCATCAATAGTATGAAAGCACCACAGAACGAAACTAATGAGTCGTCCTAGAAGACTCCGGCTTGTCTCCTGTTATACATTTAAAAGCGTGTAAGAATTTATTCTTAAGTACTTAATTTTTATTAAATACTTAATTATTAATTACTGATTTCTTTCACCTCTGTAATTTCTGGAATCCTCTTAAATAATGTTTAAGATCAATATAAAATGATTATTTAATAAAAATAGAGTTTCCTCAAAAATCTGCCAAACCGGTATGGAAACCGGTATACAGCCGGTATACCGCCTGGCATGCCGGTCGGCATATCGGTTAGTTCATTTTTGACTTTTTATTAAAACCTTAAACTCACTGTGACAACTTACTAAGGCCGGTATGCAATCGGCATGCCGCCCGATATACTGACCGGTATACCGATGGCTCACCGGTTAGAATAATTTTTTTAACTTAAAACATGGGACAACGATTGACGACCGGTATGGCATCTGGTATGCTGCCCGGTATACCGGCCGGTATACCGGTGTGCATACCGGTCAGTGCGCAGAAAGCAGCATATTACAAAACAGCTAATCACACTTCAGGTTTTCTTAATTAAAACTCATCTAGATCGATTTTTAGCCCACAAATCAGAGAAAACAACTACTCTAAGATGTAGTTTTCATCTATCCTCAATTCATACTCAAATATATACTTCAAAAATCAACCCTAAGCCACCTAAATTCATGATTTTCAAAGTAGATCTAAAAAATCAGTGGATAAATGTGATTAGTGGAAAATCTTAATCTGGGCATAATAATGTACGAAATTAAAAATAAAAAACCATATAGTTTACCTCAAGGATGTGATGAACAACTTTGAAGAAGGGATTTCTTCAAAAAAAAAAAACTTGATTTTAGCCTTGATTTTTGCAAATTCTTCTAAGCCACTCTCTCTAATTTCTCTCTAGCCTCCAA
Source organism: Monotropa hypopitys (assembly GCA_002855965.1). Taxonomy (NCBI): domain Eukaryota; kingdom Viridiplantae; phylum Streptophyta; class Magnoliopsida; order Ericales; family Ericaceae; genus Monotropa; species Monotropa hypopitys. The sequence continues at coordinate 6,748 of NMUG010006588.1, read as the reverse complement.
GAAATTTGTCTTAACCCTAATGAGAGTATAACCTCTCTATATTTACCCTAATCAAGTTTTCATTACTTTTGACCCTATTGCCCTTCATTAAACACCTTAAGTACCCTTGCATGCCACCCCTTATTCCAAATTAAAACATATAAGTCTTTTATAATTAAAACATAAATGTACTTAGAATTTTCTTATTAAAATATTATTCCTTTTTAATCCCTTATAAATATAAATCACTTCCTCTCAAGTTTTTAATAGTAATGTATAATTGATTTTAAAATATTAAAAATAGATACGGTTATTACATTACCGTTATAAAAACAAACCCTTTTGCATTCATTTCGTTCCAACAACTCATCCTAGAGCATTAAAGAATCCCAAACCCTTCCTCTGACCATTTATCCTCCTATCAACTTCCGTCCAATAGATAATTGCTCGGCAGTTTGTTCCCCGAGCAGTTTCGTACTCACACTTGCTCGACCAATCACTTGTTTGATCCTGAGTGCTTGGAAACACTTCCCCGGGCAGCCAGTCCTTGTTCCAAGTGCTCGACAACTAGTTCACCAGACTCATAGCCCTTCAGCAAAGCTAAGTCTCTGGCCAGAGGTAATTTTTCCACTTCATCTTATTGTATTGTCACGGACCCTAGGTCAAGGCAGACCCCTGTAAAGGTATTGCTTAATTGTCAATGATCCTAGGCCTTTGTGTTTGCTCGACAGACTCATCTAGGGGTCTGATTGACCTCTCTGATTACTCAAGAGGCCTTAGAAGGACCTTGCCCCTTTATTTTCCCCTTAGGCAAGGCATTGCCACATAAGCAGTCGTACCCAAGAAAACTTGCCTTTAAAATATATTGATTCTCTATGCGACAACCCTTATTTCAGCTCGACAAAGCCATTCTTCGGCTCAGTAACCCATTGTCGCACAACTAAAGTATCCATAGACCTCATTAAATACATTAACTATTGTGCTTGACTGGATACTTGTTCGTTCTTTGAAATCTAATTTTTTCTTATTCAGTTAAGCATCGAACTAAGCGGGCATTTGGCCCTAACCACTTATCACTACTTTTCTACCCTTCAGAAATCTGGAATCCTTGGTAAAACACTATTCCCACACTCTCATTGTTCAGCATATGTCACCTCAGTCGGGGCTCGACCGACGCCCTCATATAACTTGGTATTCCCATTCAGTATCCAGGAGCCCCAATTGAATCACTGATAGCTCAGTAGCCTATTGTTCGACCCATTTATGTGCTCGGACTAGTGTTAGGATAGTAAGATTTTCGGCCTGTATGTACTCGGCCAGTAGGCCCTTCGACCCTATTTTGTGTTTGGCTAGTAGTTCTTGGACTTTATTGTGCTCAACCAGTATGTCCCCGGCCATAGACCTCGTCGGTCATGCTTGGTCCAACAAGCTTTGTTCGGTAGTAAGCCTACAATAGCTCAGCAATACTAGAACTTGTAAGAAAAAGAAAAATAATAAACTTGTAATTTATATGCCAGATTTGGGCTTAGAAAATATTTGAGAAAACGTCTAGAGGCAAGGAAATTACAACTCTATCAGGTGAGTCTTTATATGCCTTGTTTACTCATATTATTTGAAAAGCATGCTTAGACAATTATAAAATATATGTTATATGCTAATGAACATCCAAATAATCTTATGTTTGACTCCTGAAATGAAATGAAAATGGCATACACACTCTTTTTAGAACCATGGATTGACAATCCCGGAAAGAAATGTTTGATATGATTGAGCAGCATGAACTGTGACACGGTATCTCGGATGTCGGGGGATGGATCTGAAACTGCTAGGGTAAGGGTAATAAGGGTGGGATCGTGGACCAGGAGATCATTGGATGATATCATGCCATCTCTACATATGATTTCCTAGGGTTGCTCCCTAGAAATAGCTAATACCGTGAAGGCCATAGGCTTGATGAAAATAATTGTTTTATGATTTGAGGCCATGATGTGCCATGATTATGATGATCTCTATATGCTAATGAGCTACACGATTACTATGTTAAGAAAAAAGAAAATGGATTTTGCTCAATGATATTGTTTGTCTATGTAAACTAGTAACCCTGACATATCTTGATTCACTCTAACATAATCTTATGTGTTTTTATAAAAAAAATTCTAGGACAAGAGGTGGCTTAGCTTTGAGGGCTTAGAGGATAGCCATTTTTAATGTACTATTTTGTTGTCAAGGCCGAATATAGCCTGAAATATTGTAAAAGGAAAAATATTGGTAAAGGAAATTATTTATGCAATTCTCTAGGTATTTGTTCATGCTTCTGCATTTATTATTTATTTTGTAATGACATCCATTAATTCATTTCTTTAGGCCTTTGTGAGCTTTCTCGTTGGTCGATCATGGCCCATGTTTGGGTTGGGTTGTGACACATTTAAACATACATTTTGATAGGTTATGCATATCAATATATGATGTATCTTTTTTCATACCGAATGGTGTTACCGACCTCACATATCGTTACAATGTTTTATATACATATCGATATACCCTTGCCTATATCGAATGACCAAACCGACATTGTATATCGATATATGGCCATTTCATATATCGATATATGACTCAGTCATACGAAAACCCAAAAATATAGCATTGTTCAACATCTTCTCAAAACTTGATTCTCAGAGCTACTTATTCAAACTTCTAATCCAACCCCATAACTTAACTAAATACATACGTAAACCTAACTTCTCATTTTCATCACTTTTACAATCATTCAATTTCATTAAAATCCATCAAAATCATTCCAAAACCCTTTTCTCATAGTTTTAAAATTAACTCTCGATTTTAAGTCAAAAAATCACACAAAACCCCAAATTAGATTTACAATACTTGAACAATAAGTATAAAATGTTATTCTTACCCGATTGATTGAGTTTCCAAAGTTTTATGTTGAATTTCCCCACAAATTTCAAATGAATTCTCCTTCTTTCCCTCTTCTCTCTCACTCTCGACTTTCTTCTCTCTCTCTCTCTCTCAGCACGTCTTTCTCTCTCTCAATGTTTCTCTGAGTGAGATTAACCCTTCTACACCGATTGAGTTATTAACTTTGAATCAAACAAAATTCACCAACTCATGTATATTCAACACCTGTACAATGATTGCATATCGATATAGCTTCATTACATTTCGATATACAGATCTTTACTACACATATCGATATGAATTTTAGACATACACATTCCCAATAGTACAACTACATATTGATATATGCTCTTGCATATATCGATATGTGCCAAACCTTTCTAGCCAAAATCCAGAAAACTAATCTCTCATATATCGATTGAAGACCATTCACATATGAATATATGATCACCGAATAATCACACATATCGATATGTGTTCCATACACATTTTGATTTGCAAAATATCTCTGGGCCAAAAATCAGATAGCAACACAACACATATCGATATGTAAAGATCCTTCATGTTACACATATTGATATATAAAGTATTTTTAGACCAATTTTCCGACAATCATTTCTTTTGACTCCTAGCTCATTTTAACGACATAAACACACTCCAAATTTCATTTCCAAAAGTTTTTTATTTCTAAACATCCCTACCAAAACATCTGAATTACTCTAATATGTTAATCTATAATATTTAAATAAAATGCATAATTAAACTTACATTAAAATAAATTATTAATGAATTTTCTAAAATATGTGTTACATTTCGAATAATCCCAATAATTTCATCATTTTAGTCTTTCGCCTTCATTAAACTTTACTTTTTCATTCCAATAATTCTTTTTAGGCCAAAATAAATTCCAGAACAATTCTAAAAAATCCTTCAAAATTCTAGTAATCATATTTTCACATGATAAATATATTTGAAGACCATTTTCTCGATTTGAGGCTTCACAAAATAGTTGCTTGTGCTCCCTAAAAAATGGTAAGAGCGAGATGCGCTCGTTCCGGTATGGTAGAAGAGAGTTGTCTTTGCAATTTCTGATATTGCAATGCTCATGCAATCCATGGTCATTCGGTGTGATGTGTGGGATCATCGAAGATGGTGTCACGTGCAAAAATGTCTTGACTAGCCTTAGTGCAAACACGTTGTGGTCCGGTCTTTGCACCATATTGATTTGTTCATCAAGTATTATTTTCATATTCATCAATTATTTTCAAAAGTTAAGTTCTGAAAACATAAGAAATGAGAGTGGGATAAGGTAAACTAATCATTTATATTACGATATTTTGATCATAAAATAAAAAGTTTTTCATTATTTTTGTGGTTGTATTTAGAATTACCCAAAATTAATTAGCTGCTAAAAATTGTCTAAAAAAGCACCAAAACGGTTCATCTCATTGCAATTTGCATCTCTTTAGAGCAACTCCAATGCATGTGTTAAAACTAGTTCTATAGTCAAATTATAGGACCAAATGCAAAATCATGTAATCCAGTATAATTCTAAAACTGGTTCTAAAATAGAACTTTAATATACTTGGTTTTAAATATAGAACCAATGATAACTATAGTCATCCTGATTTTAAACTACCAACTGTAAATTAGTAGATTTTCAAATACCAGATGAGATATCTATAATTATTTAATTGAACTTATTTTTTGTACGCTAACTTAAAAAATTATTTTAAAAATAATGAACGAATAAGATCATTTTTGAATACTCAAAAATTATTTGACTCTAAATTATAGAACCAACAAAAAACTATTTTTTGATGACAAATTATAACAATGACTATGACCATTTAAAATATAGCATTGGAGTTGGTGTTAGATCCTCAATCCCCATCCCCAATTTCATTTTTTGTAATCCGTCCTAAATTTTGTCCCCCAAACAAAGGTAGATGGAAAATCTATAAAATGAGGCCTAAACGTAGCTAACAGTGTGGATGCGAGGGGATCAAAATGGGTAGAAACTTGAAGAATGTAGTAATAGCTCTGCTGGCTCCTCTTCCCTCCATACTTTTCTATCTATCTTTCCTTGGCTACTGCAGGGCTCACCATGGGTCGTGTGATGTTTCTTCTTCCACCAATAGCAGCAGTCACTATCTCTCCCTTATGTGGAATTGGTGCTATCACCATCCTATTCTACTGGCCGTCCTCCTCTTCTTCCTCAACGTGGATCTCCTCTTTTGGCTCATTGGTCTCTTCCAGTCAAGCAACTGGGTGGGTGCTTTCTCTATTTGAATGTTTAGCGTAAACCTTTTCCCCCTAAAATTTTGATGTTGAAAAACAGGAATCAATGCGATCCACAGAGAGTAACCGTTGTCCGTACAAAATACTTTGAACACTAAATGTTTTTCTTAAAATATGGGTTTCCGTCAAAACAAGCGGACCGTATATAATTGCTTGTGTTCTTTTTTGTGGTCAGTTTCCTTTCCTCTTTCAAAACTAATCCTTCTTTTGAATTGTGGGATATTGATTGTGCAGTTGATAGATGTGTATTGGACAGCCATACCGGTCTTGCTTATGCATTACTACGCAACTCACCCTCTGGCAACGTTCAATCCATGGAGGTCAAATGCTGTGATGCTGATGACATGGGTATGGGCTATGAGGCTGAGTCACAACTACTTCCGCCGTGAAAAGTGGCAGTGCGGTGCCAGAGAGGACTGGAGATTCACCGATATGCGCCAACAGTATGGCAAAAATTGGTGGTGGGTTTCCTTCTTTGCCATTTATGTTTCTCAGCAGGTAACTATCTACAATATTTTCTGCTTTCCTTTGCTCCTCCCCTCATTGGTCTGTAGATAATGTCACTAACAATAAATTTCTAAAACGATGAGATTTCTTATGTATTCATCTATTCCAATGGACTTTCATTTGTTCTTCAACACTTTCCATGTTCAGTAGTATATTTTTCCAATTTTAGTGACAACCCAATAGGTGCTCGATGAATTGTCATAATGTGCCTTCACGGAGACCTCATTGTCTAAATGCCTTTTTTTCTTTGTTAAAAACAAAATCTTGGCACAGCTGTTTCTGATCGGACTCTGTATGCCTTTTTATGTCATCCACTCAATAGACAAGCCATGGAATTTCTGGGATTCCTTCGCCGTTGTCGTTTGCATAATCGGGATAGTCATCGCCTATCACGCTGACACACAACTCGACAATTTCGCGACAAGAAACGAAAAACTAAAACAATTTGGCATGCCCGTCGTGCCTACTCTTGACAAGGGCCTTTGGCGTTACTCTCGGCACCCAAACTACTTTGGGGAGCAATTGTGGTGGTGGGGACTGGTCATCTTTGGGTGGAACCTTGGTTGCGGTTGGACTGCTGTTGGGGCACTGGTAAATAGCATGTGCTTGGCATATGTCACCGTGCTTGTGGAGAGGCGAATGCTGGAAAAAGACTACAGAGCTGAAGCATACAGGGTGTACCAGGAGACAACCTCAGTGTGGGTGCCTTGGTTCAAAGCAACTCCTAAGGGAGGAAAAGATAAGGATAATTGATTCTGTTTTTTTTTTCAATTTAGGGAATAAGTTGATAGTACCTGAATTATGCTATTTCTTGTGTTCTTATATTGAAGACTTAGCATCTGTCTGTGCACTTTGTTAGTTTGGATGAAGAGTGGATAGTGTTCGGAAAGCTGAACCCGAACGTATGTCATTTGTGCATTTAGTAAACAAGTTCAAATCCTATTTGAAGTTGCCTAATCGAATTTTCCAACGAGCTTATTAGAATCCAAAGATGAGAGCCTAGAAACTCATTTCTTCCTATCAATATGTATATACTAGTGCTTGC